>JAUKPT010004834.1:0-10843 GCA_032273505.1 Nanomia bijuga
ATATCGGTCTTTAGGGATATAGGAAAATAAGAGCCGGAACGATATATCGGTCTTTAGGGTTCAAAGGGTTAAAGCTAGACAACATTCAATGAGACAAAAATATAGCTGTGACATGGCCAGCTATAGATATGGCCTTATTCTATGCCGACAAAATAGTTCAAACAGCTGTAACTCAATTTCCTTTGAAAATATCATCGTCTACTTTCGAATGTGCAATGTAGACACAATGTGCCACACTTGGGTTGAAAAACGAAAATTACAAGTAATTCAGCTTTCCCACAATTTTGCAAAATGGTAAAACTAGAGCGAAATAATATTGGAGATGTAATGGAATTCAGTATACTAGTCGACGATTATGTGGCAATGAAGTATGCAAATTTTCACAAAAGGGGATTGAAGGGTTCTTGAGATAAAAAGAAAAAACTGCTTTCCTCGTGAAATCAATTTCTCAGTTAAATATGAGTTTACACGTAGCTAAAGTATCATCTCATTAAACTGCTTGCAATACTGAAGTTGATACAAAGAAAGTCTCATTATTTTAATACTTTTATTTATTTGACAATCTTCGTATATTTATTGCTATTTATTAGTAATTAGTTGTTTAGTAATTAGTTGTTTAATGACTTATTGACTTTAATGACTTTTAAGTTAAGGCACTAAGGCACTGAGTCATCAACCATGAATTCACATTTTGCTTCTTTTTCCAAGAACTATAACAGATATATAACTCTCTTATTTGGCTTGATAGCGTTTATTACAAAAAATCACATTTTGATGTTTATTAAAACGTGACATGTTCGCAATTTTAGACCATTTTTTAGGGGTCAATAACCCCGAAACTAATTTCTTTTTGAGGTTCGGATATGAAAAATTGGATTATACGCTCAATTCTGTATTATATGATACGAAAGAACTAGCATTTGAAAACGATGGGAATCGTTAAAACACGGAAATCTGTCGACATGGAATAAGGCCATATCTATAGCTGGCCATGGTTTCCTCATATAATTAAGGAGTTATTTTTTGTTAAGGGGAAAATGCCAGTCAGTAATGCCAATAAGATCTTCTGAATATATAATTCAACTGGCATATTAAAACATCACACTACAACGGTAATTTCTGTCCATTTACCAGCATTGTTCATTAAAATCAGTTGTGTATGCGTTAATTGCACAAAATGTCGCAAATGTCGCGAAAATCTTTTTCTAAAGTCGCAAGCACTAATTGTCGCGAGGAATGAAATAAATATATTGTTTTACATTATAATTGTTTTTTTCAAGAACACTAAATTTTGCATACACAAAAGGCCGCCAAAGTCGCGAAGATTGCTTGCGACAACTGCGTGCTCACGACCGTTTGCGACTTAATGTACACTTAAATCAATCAAAGATTAAGTCTATCTTACTATTTCCCTTGTGGTGTGTTAAGTCCGCCAATGGATTCCATTTAATGTTAAATGTTGTTGCGTGTGTTGTAAACGTTAATATATCCCTGATATTCCTTTCCGTAAAAAAATTAATCAACAAATAATATTTTTATGGAAAAGAGGTGAAAGCTGATCAAATTGTAAACAAAACACGTTTTTACAATTTTTCGATTTCTTTACATCATTTTGAGCAGCTTTGGCCTCGCTTCCATGTATAAAAAGGACGTCATCTGCGGAAAGGTCTATGAAGGTCTCAATACATACTGTCTCTATCGGGAATTGTACATAGATAAAAATGAATTTGTAAAATATTTCATCATAATTTTCGAGCATCCTTATTACATTTCTTGAGAGCATCTCCTTCCTTCATGTCCTTAGGCATTTTATTACTTAAAAAACCATCAGCTAACCAGATAATGTAGTCCGATTGTAATCCGGATTAGATCTTACTCATTGAAGAAGGCAGTTTGCATGTGAATCAGGTGATAATTCGGAAGCTCGACACCCGCAACGCGGTCGATCAAGTAAATAAACCTGTAACAAGATTAAGAATCATCTCAAAACTTTGTCTAATTCAGACTATTGATTGGTTAAAAATCACACCAATTAGATTCTGATTGGTTCATATAAAAATATCACAATTTGATGTTTTCTTATGGTCAAAATTAATAATGATATTATTTTTACAATTAAATAAATCAGATTCTTCATGATGCAATATTAAACCAATCAATACTCTGTATTAGGCAAGTCTTTTAGATGGCCCGTAAATATTTTTTGGAAAAGACAATGGATTTTAATCACCTTTTTGGTGTCGCAGCATTAGCATGCTGGTAGCTTTGTAACATGTGTCACGAATCCAAATCCAATTCGTCGGCAACGGTTTTGTAAATAAACAGAAGGAGAATTATCATTAATGGTAGGTGAATGTGAAATCTTGGCGAATTAGCACCGACGCATTTTTGCTTTTTGAGAAAAGTAGTGGGGGTGTTACAAAAAGGGTCAAATGTCCTGAAATATTAATCTATCTGGCAAATGAATATAATCAATGGACGCAGAAAGATTATGGCTTTCTTCTCATTTTTCCGATTTTTCTTTCTCTGACCTTTTTTCTTCTAGCTTCTTCTTTCATTTCCCGAAAACTGGATAAAAAATAATGATCATGGGAACCCTGAGATATTGACACTAGCACCGACGCATTTCCGTTTTGTTACGAGCGAAGAAAGGCATTGATTTAAGTTATATCTTATGTTTCGTCAGGTACCATTTGACTGCCAAATGTCCCTTGTATGACATGGAAGAGATGCAGAACCTGATTTTGTTTTTGACTAAATTTGGACTAAATTCCATGTTAAATATTTCCAAATTAAATTATCAAACTACTATACAACCCACTCCTTCTCAATTTCAACACCTCCCGAAGAGCATTGCTCGCGGAATTAAAAAATTCTGCCCCTATGTATCAAGGTTCCGGCATTTTCAACTTTAAAGTTTTGATACTACCACACTGAAATATTGACTCGAGAGAATGATGGCACAAGCGGGAATCGATTCCTGATTGCGCCAACGAAAAGTTACACCACAAATTCACCGATTAGTCGCGTATAAGATATCTAGTATGCAAGACTTTGGTTTTGCAAAGATAGTAGATGAAATTCAGAAATAAACTACAAATTGAAGTTAAACCTATTTTAAATTTAAAGATTTGGATATGTAGCAAGATTCAAATTAGAATCCAAATAGACTTGATGATTTCATCATAACGAATCAAATTAAAACTTAAACCTCGTTAAGATGACCACACAAGATCGATGACTGCTGGGATATTCTAAAAGAAAATGCTCTCGTTTTGCAAAATAAAATAAAGTTTATTTCAGAAATTTGTCTTTTAATTGGTTGGAAATGTACACTTTCAGTCAAAACATCAATAATGTCATTTATGAAAAACAAATATATGTTCTTTGTGATATAATTGTTTACAAATGAAAAGATAAAAACAATGAAATTGAGAGAAAACCACTATGATAGTAATGGGAAAAGACCGGTGACCGTTGATCGGGAAAAACCGATGAGAAAATTAAAATACTTAGGGGACGTCGTCAGGCAGGTTTTTGACCGTTAACCCTAATGGGAGGATCTTTGTATCCCCCCTCCATTAGTTTGTTAATATATCCCAAACCCTTTGCTCTTTTAATTCTTCGTTCCGTGACTACTAATATTTATTTTATAAGACACATTCTGACTAATTTTTGTGTTTAAGGGACCAAGCTTTGGTGACGAGTCAAAAATTTCTAAATGTTCCCATATAAAAGCATAAAATATGCCAATGATCATAAAATATGTTTAGATAATCCATTTAACTTTATATCTAAACGAAAGTAAGATATCGATAAAAAAAGCATTTTACAAAGTTTTAGAAAAACCCTAGACTATGACGTTATTTTACGATGTCATGACGTCTTAAGATATTATTTAACAAAATTTGGATTAAAAAAAGTGCTGATGTCATCAAAAATGAGTCAAATTATGTTAAATTCCGAAATGTTTAAAACGATTCAAATGAGAGGTCAAGAACGCCAAGACGCCAAGAACTAATTCGGAAAATTAAGTATTTTAATGACGTCATAGCCAAAAAATGACGTTGTGATGACATCACATAGATACATTTGACGCCAATCGAAAGTTGTTGATACATCCTACAATCATATATTAGTCGCTAAGGATTTGACCCCCTCACAGAGCAATTAGCAGCCACTGTCGGGCGTATTATAGGGTTGCACTAAAGTAGTAGGGATGTCAGAGATTTTAGGGTTTTCTGACCGCTAAGCAGACAAAACCTGTTTGGAGGCGTTCCCTTACCCAGACGGTTTGCTTTGTACAGGCTGACTTATCCAAGTCACCTATACCTGGCATAGAGACGGACATCATCATGGGACGTCATTTGGTTACATTTTGCAGCTGAAACCACGTAAAAAAGTGGTTACAACCTGGGGTTACTAGTAACAAAATGACCATTAGAATAAAATACCTCCGTTTAAACAATTGTCGTTAAAGCCATTTCTGTCTGCACGTTTGTATTGAATAGAATGATTATAAAATTATCAGGTATCATTAGATATCATGTTTGTATGGATTAGTCACAGTTGAATCACGCACGTGTGCAAAAGATGCACCGTGATTAGACTATTCTTAATTTGTAAGTTACTAGACTTCTACGGGGTTTCAACACGCAATGATAAGGATATATAATTATTTCTATTCAATTCTATTCAATACAAAAGTGCAGTTACTGTAACTATTGCAAGTTACCAGTCTTAAACGCGGTGTCAACAGGAAAAATTTAAAAAATGAAATCCGTCTATCAAATAAATGCTACTCAGTCTCAGTTATGATTTATATTCTTGAAATATTTAGATTATCCAATCTATTAGATTGACAGATGACAGTTGTCTCCGACAGCCTGTCGACAATTCAAATTAGAAATATGTCTTTTTATTAGATAATTTGTACATTTTAAATGAAATTCAAAACAAATACCTTTGTTTATTTTTCTTCGTTCAATAAGTTGAATTTAAGATGGTTCTAAAAAAATAATTGTGAAAAATTTACAGATTGGAAAATGTTTTGTACTAAGGCTGGGAGACAAAATGATCCG
Organism: Nanomia bijuga; assembly: GCA_032273505.1. Lineage (NCBI taxonomy): Eukaryota > Metazoa > Cnidaria > Hydrozoa > Siphonophorae > Agalmatidae > Nanomia > Nanomia bijuga. The sequence continues at coordinate 5,082 of JAUKPT010004834.1, forward strand.
CGGCTGAGAAATGGAAGAAAAACAAAAATCGACTATTAGGTGAGTAAAATACCTCCAAACCCCCTCCCCCTCCTCGTCCCTGGCCCGCTCTGAGTCGTCCATTATATATAGTCTAACCACATTTCTTGTGGTTCGAAAAAAACACATATTTCAATTTATTGTCTTTAAATACCCGAAAGCATGTCAAAAAGCCCAGTTGAGGTAGGGTTAAACTGGTAAAATTGGAGTCTTAACCAAAGTTTGGCGAAACTTTCATTTAGCAATAATTCAGCAACTATTGAGTATATAGTTTCCAGCAAAATGATTTACAAATGTCTAAAGTCATGTCATGATAACATGCCTCAGTGGCTACCGCCTCGGCCAAAAAAGAAAACCAGCGAGGAAATCCTCATCAGTGAGAATTTCCCCAGCCAGTTACACAATCCCCTGTCATAATTATTTTAAAAAAACAATCCATTAGCAAAATATTACTACCCCTGCAAAAATATAAACAATGAAGTTCATCCCCGGTGAAATTTTTAAATAAATACCTAATTTATATTAGTCGCTCGTTTTCTTCCCCGGCCAAACTATCTGACAATCCTCGACCTCGGCAAAAGTTACAGAGATAAGTCTTTTCTCCGGTAGAAATGAAAGTGACTACCGAGGCACGTGGTCAGGATAATATGATATGATATAATATGATAATGATGATCCGAGGTTGAATCCATGTCATGGCTGAGCCGGAGGTCTTAAAGTACGATTTCTCTCTTCGCCAAGCGAGATTGACAATTTCTTTAGGTGATCTTAATGTTTTATTTATGTTTGCACCAAAATGCAACAGAAAATGTTATCTGTGCACGGTAGCGCCAAAATAATTGCTTGTATGTTAAAAATTGTTGTTATGTCGGATGAACATTTTGATAGCGAAATTTGAAGTGAAAGGGCATTGTTGCCCCTATGACTACATCCTTTTGGAAGACAATACAACAAATGGAACACAAACTATGTAGAAAATAATTTCTGGGTGATGCTTGCCATTTCAAAAAAATATAGTAATGAACAAATATCAGTCAAGTTTAGTTACGTATCACTTAAAAAGACTTGCTAATATCTGAAAGAAATCAATAGAATCGGTAACCCAGGTATCTCAAAAATGTCATAATTTATATAATACATGAAGCAATTGGGTCAATACGGCATACTAATGAAGAGTATTTGATATGTAGGATGGATAAATGAAAGTTTCGGATGGACACAAGCTTTTCTATCTCATAGCGTTATTTGTTTGAGTCTATAGATCATCTCTCTTCCTTTTACTTGAGTATCTACTCTTGGTCTTTTATTTGCAGCTTCATTAAACCATTTTAATGCCACTTTTGCAAAATTATATGATTCTGAAAGCTAGATGTTTTTCCAACTAATTTAGTAAAAAATCACATTTCCCCCCATTTTTTCAGTGATTTTATCAATTTGGATGATAAAAATGTTATTCTTTCAAGTAAAAGTCTCCCAAGCAAAGTTATAATACGTTTCTTGTGCCCCTGTAGTATTTTGCTTTTGAAAATAGAAAAAATGCTAAGTTCTTAAAATGCAACCAATTTCGTAGCAGAGCCACCGGAGATCTCGCCAAATTCAGCATGGATTCCACAGTGGGATATGATATGATATATACATTTCTGACTAAAGAAGGCTAAAAGCCTGTGTATACAGACTCATTATTAAATACTTCGAAATGAAATCTATTCTGGAAAGTCAAATTGTTCTTCGTCCCAATGCTTATCGATAATGCCGTTGAAGCAATTTGAAGGATGACGAGTCGATGACATATGTCCAATTAAAACTTAAAACTTATAACATAAATATAATATTCAATCATAACTGCCGTATTTGAATTATTAGGCTTATTTGATAGATTGAAAAAATAACTCTTTATTAAAAAAGTTTTACATTTTGAATGAAGTTTACTAAAGTCCAAAAACGAAAAGTCAACACAACGATCGGACATAACGCGATCGAGTTTGTGTTTCAATTTTTTTCAAATCTGTTGTTTACCAATCATATGAACTTGGATATAATATCCATTTACATGGTTATACCAGTGAATACTTCCAGTGAATACTACCTGACTGTTAGAAGTGAAAGAAAGGCGAGATTTTCATTAACTCGAGTATTTTTACGCGATCCAAAATTTTAAAAGCTGTACCTTGTGTGATCGGTTTAACGATCATGCTGAATGATTTTGCGCGATGGTTGCGCGATCGGAATCGTCTCGATCTCGCTACACTGACAGGCCTGACGTAATGAAATCAATAGTACTTAAGCATTGTTGTAACCTAAGCATTACAGAAAAGGGTTCGGAACAGCGGGACTAGAGGAATGAAAAAGAGGCATTTCAAAAAAGCATGCATAAAACATTATTGGTAAATAGGACAAAAAGCAAGATATTAAGTAATCCTGCCTGGTTGAAAAGTGCACATTTATATTTAAAAGAAGTATAGAAAGGGCTAAAGCCCCTCAGCTCCCCCGCATCGCCGCCGCAATGGAAAACAATCTCTCATCCAGCCAAGAATACAAATGGAAAAGACCCTTCTCTCATCCCCATAGGGAATTCTTTAAGATGGTAGCCATGCCAAGAATTGTTAAAGACCTAACTTCATCTTTTTGCTCAACCCTGGAATAAATTTCTTTTTAAAAACGAAATATGGAAGAAAAAGAAAAGCAAAAACCCCTGTTCTTCATGATGTATACGCTCACCACATTTACGATGCTTGTGGTGTGAATAACAAATATTGTAACATATTGTCTTCAAATACCCGAGAAAATGAAAGAAAAATCTCAAAAAGTTTAATCGCAGTACGATAAAAACGGGATAAAAAACGTAATATATTCGCTTACCACCTTAACGATGCTCGTGGTGTGAATAAGCAAATTTAAACTCATTGTCTTCAAGCAAGCACATCAATCACCTGGTTCGTGACTTTTTTCAATTGGATTGATCTTACACTTTCTACATGAGACCACAGATAAGTTAGATCAGTCGTATTCCCAGAAACAAGGATCATAAAGGAATATGTTTTAAGTATAATGTCTACAGCATGATCAGTCAAGCGAACGCAATCACATTAATCACGAGAAAAAAAATCACGAGAAAAAAAAAATTCAGAGGTTGAGGTCGAAGTAAAAGCAAGATCCTTTTGAAATCTCACAATCAAACAACCAAAAGTTGATGACTAGTAGGAACTAAAGTACATTTTAAAAGTCTTGATACTAATTCCAGGTTACTTCATAACTCCACCATTTCTCTGCCAATTACCTGGTAAGAGCTATAGTAAAGTACTTTTGATAGTGAAAAAATAATCAAATAAAATGGAAGGAAGGAAGGAAAAACGAAGATGAAAACTAGCAACTACTCAAAATAATGGTTTATATGATTTGGAAGTTATATCGGTGGGTGCGCAATAATCCTTGACTTCGTCGACTCATTTCTCAACTAAATTGTAGTATGGTATTCTACTAACTTGCAAATTTTCATCTCCGTTTTTTTCCCACTTTCTTTCATTTTTTTCAATTTTTTTTCGTTATACCAAAAGTACTTCACTATAGCTTTTTTACCTGACCAAAAGTGGAGGTAATTGGTTGCAAAATGGTGGAGTTATGAAGAAACCTAGAATTAGTGTCAAGACTTTTGAAATGTACTTTAATTGTGTAAAATCTAATCATTACTAATCTATTCTTGATGACGTATACGCTTACCACCTTTACCATGCTTGCGGTCTATAAAAACAAATATTGTCACATATTGTCTTGAAATAACTGAGAAATTAAAAGAAAAAAACTCAAAAAGTCTAGTACTTCTAGGGTTAATCATTCCTCAATTTGATCAATTTCATTAACGAAATAAAGAATCTACCAATTCTATCTAGACCATACCATTTTGAGACATTACCACAAATTAATTACAATCATTAATCATACATCGATGAAATATTTTATCAGAATATCAACATTAAATCAAGTGTGGATCCTATCAGATAGTAAGAAGGTTATCCATCCCAATTTGGATATATTACCCAGGGTGGCAAAAAAAACCCAGCGTGGCAGTGCCGCTGACACGAAGAAAACAATATTCGCACGAAGTGGGAGCTGACATTTTATCATTTTTTAATAAAAGAATTATCGAAGAGATACAAAAACTAGTGACTTATATCTTCGCTGACACGAAGAAAAAGTTTTTTTGCCACCCTTTATTACCATTTAATAATCATACATCAACGCTAAATATTTCTTCCCCGTACCATTTTCCTATTTTTTTCATATCAAAAACTATTTACCGCTGATTAGTTAATTATTCAGCCCTTCTAAACCCAAATCCTTTTATTTTCAAAAATCTTTCAAGAAACACCAGTAGCTGAGGACGGGAGGGAGACATGGAGCAGTGCCCCCCCCCAAAAAAAAAAAAAAAAAAAAAAAAAAAAAAAAATTCTTCAGTAAATCTCATGATACCATGTATTTTGGTGGCTAGAATCATGAAATGTCTCTAAATTCACTCAATTTGTCCTCCCCTTAAATTTCTTTCATTGCCTCCCTAAATATTGAAAGTCAGCTAAGTGCCTGACGCCATTTGATCAAAATGACCATTTAATTATTATGAAATAAATCGGTTTACTTTCGCGTTTTTACCGTTGTCATTCATCCTTGAAATCATCAACCATTAAATGTTTATCATCAGAATAATGAAATCCTCTATTTGATCAATTCCATTAACAAAATAACAAATCTGCCAATTCGACGATTAGGAGATTATTTATCAGTCAACTACAGGAGAAGTCGTGTAGCTTCTGAAACTCAGGAAGGAAAAGATTTCCATAAAGAGAACATGAATTGGTAATAACGGTTTAAAAAGTCGTTATTATGTCCTAGGTCAAAGGCTTCATAGAACATTGCAGATAGTAAATATCATTAACAGATTTTCTAGCTCAACAGGTTAAAACAGTGTATTTCTTAAAGATCGTTTTAAGTACAAATATTATTTACTTTTCCTAGAAAACAGATAAGTAGAAGATTTTTATTTTGGACAAAATAAGTATAAAGGGGAGTGTGTAAATTACAAGATAAATTGTACGAGTAATAATTTAAAACGTAAAATTTAGATTTAAATAAGTACAATAAATCTGAAATTGTAAGACAAAAAGTCACATTATAGATTAATACCGAGGTTATAACTAGTACTCAAGTACAAATTACAGATATGATTTTTTAATCGAGTACAAATTATAATTTAAAACTAATTTTCTCCTTTTACATAGGCGGCCCATGACATATAATTTATACAGGTTATTTTTAATGTATAAAAGCCGATATTAGGCATGCGTATGTAGGTTGCATAATTCAATCGAGGTACTAAATATAATTTTATTACCTCCTCTCGTTTTTCTTTTATAGATGAAAAACTTTTTAAGGAAATACCAATTTGATAAATTAAGGTCTCAAGGTAGCCTAGGTAAAGCTATATTTAACCTCCTTACGTTTTTCTTTGTAAAACCTTTATATCTAAATACAAATATTTTCAACAAAATCATGTATTCATGGAATTAATGTATAAATAAAATTAAAAAGGAAAATGTTATTATAAACGTTTCAGTGTAATAACCACTAAAGGTATTTCTAGAGGAGTATCTCTGTATGCACAGAGACGGGGGTCAAATGAACATACATTATTGAGATGTTAAATGTCGATTTGTATGTCTGATTGGTATTTACGACCAACATTTCAATATAAG
>JAUKPT010004835.1:0-10842 GCA_032273505.1 Nanomia bijuga
ATGACGTCATCACAAAAAATGATGGCCTCGGCAAAATATTGGACCAAAAATCATTTTCTTTGATTTTCCTAGTAGATCATGTCAAGGACTATAACTCCAGGAAGTTAAGATTTTAGAGAGGGGGGGGGCGGAATCCCCCCCCCCAGTAATAAAGCACTCAAAAAAGCCCAGTACGTTTAGGGTTAAATAATCAAGTTATGCTCAAAAATGTTCTTTTCATTTCCGGGACTGATTCGATGTAAAACAAGTTTATTTAAATTCTAGTGAAAAATAGAAATCTTCATAATTAATTCTTATTCCCAGAATTTTCCAGGAAATGCAGAATTTGCCTTGGCTGATCATGATCTTTTTTAATTATCTTCACCAAAATGAACATAAAATCCATAAATTGATGCCCAAAGAAATAATTTATTAGTAGTACAAAAGTCAATTTTTGATCCCTTTTACCAAATATGATGAGTAACAAAATCTAGATAATAAGCCCTTTTACACTTGCATAATAATATAATCTGACCATAAAAATACAAAAGAAATGACAGGTGCATAAGTTATGGACTGTCTGTAAATTGTAGGTAAAATTGTTGTCCGATTGGTTGTAAATTACACCATCAAGATTTTGTTTGGTTTCTTCAGATCCTAATTTAAACTATTTTAGTATGGATATTTGACACTGCCTTAAGTGGAAACTTCTAGTCACATTATTACAACATTTAGAAATCGAGAAATAAAAATTCATAGAAAATAATTAAGTCACCAACAATAGCTAAATGTTATCAGAAGCAACCAGAATGTGCAGATGTACAAAGCATTTAAGTCAGAATATTGGCCAAAAGCATGTATTTTAGCTCAATTTTGGGCTAAATTTGCCCGTTTAATGGGTATACTATTTTTTACCACCAGACCATAGCAGATATCATACTTGTGTATCAGAATATGCAATATCAGCAAAAACATGAAAATCAGAAAACAAAAATTCAGACATTCCAGCCTGCTTTTCGCTGTATACCTGAAAGTCCCCTAAATTGGCTACAAACATACCTTATGACTATGTTTCCCAGAGGATTCTACCATAGCTGGGCCAGATAATCTATGATTTATGAGTTCTGGTAAGGTTCAGAATTGTGCTTTTACATGCCTAGACTAAAAATATATTTCACAACTCCAAAATATCGTACTGAAGGTCAAAAAACATTAAAAGTGGCTCCTACCAGAATTACAGCTCCTAACAGAAGACTGGAATGTCCCGAAGCCTCTAGTAAAGAAATGTTGTAACTTAAGAAAAGTTTATCAGCTTTTTTAGACAGACTTACTCATAGACACAGAAAAACAGACAGATGCCCCTTATACTTACTTACTTTAAACAAAAATGTGCAACACATAGGTCGATTAGTGTCTATTATTCTAAATTCTCAAGCAAAAAAAGAAAAGAAAAAACAACAAATTTTCAATGTGTTTTCTATTTTTTTGAATAAATAATTTCATAACAATATAATTATCAAAATATTAAATAGATAGAATAAAATGCAAATTCAACTATGGCTAAAATCAAACAAATTATCACACAAAAAAATCATAAATTACAGACCTATCAGCTCTGATGCAGGCCAGAATAAATAGGATTTTATGGCAAAATCATCTACAGTAGGATATTAAGGAATAAAAGTCAAAAATTAGTATTGTTTTCATTCCACGTTACTGCTCATGGCTGTAAGTTTTGAAAAACCCAAACTCTTAATTGCATGAGAGTGCACTTTCATTGTCCATTGATCCTGGATGTCTTAAAGAATTCTTTGAATGTAAACATTGAAAATTGTTTGAAATTTAACTATAAGGAAAATTACAATTCTTTAAGGACAAAATGTGTCGCATACAGAAACTTTCACAGGCAGAAACTTTTGCAGGCAGAAACTTTTGCAGGCAGAAACCTTTGCAAATTTCAATTTTTGAACAAATTTTACCAATAAAACCTTTGCGAATGACAATGAAATCACCAACCCTTAAAGTAACTTGAAAGATATTTTAGAATATTTAGGATATTTTAGTAACTTTTAGGACAAGAAAAATCTAGAAATTTTGAGATTTCAGGGCAATTCAGGATTCATACACACTCTGGGAGTTCAATATGCCATCAATTTCAATTTTTCCATATACCAGTACTACTCTGAAATATCGAAGGCTAGATAAAATCAATTGAACTGTGATTCTACAACTAGTAGGCAGTTGGGTGAACCCATGCCATGTGAGAGAAATTAGGTCGTGACGAAACACTAGATAGAGCTAGAATCACCAGATAAGCTTTGCTATGCATAGCTGTTCCATTATAAAGTACACACATATTAATTTTTCTAAGCTTCGCAAGAGTGATTTTTACTTACCTAGTTGGGAAAAAGGTTTTCATGTTTAATGAGAATATGTGAATTTGGTGTAGAACATAGATTTGAAATTAAAAAGCAGTAAATTTAAAAACGGCTAAGTACTAAACTTGTAACTAAAATTTACATTAAAAAAATCCAATGAATGAATTTTCTCATAAATATTAGAATACTGAAATATAACAAATGCAAAAAGTGAATAAATGGTCGTAAAAATAAAATTCAATAAATTCTAAAATGACTGTTAAAAATGAACTATTAATAACAACCTTTCAATTTCAAATATCATATAAATATTCGATTATTAAAATGAAAGTTTTTCTAACAACATAAAATTAAATCAATTTACCAATGGCTGTTAAATATAAACAAGGGTTTAAATTTTGCCTGGCAAACAAGAAGAATTTTCACTCATTTGCCATCCCACTCATTTTCTTCGCTGGTCCAAGATTTTTGATCATGTTTTTTTCTACTATATTTGCTGGGGGATCACTTGGAAATGTTTAAACCCTGCAAAATTGGTGACAACCCATTCTTTACCTGATACAACATTTCTGGTCCATTTTATTGAATTTTTCATGAAAGTGACATTTTTTGGCATTTTAAAAATTTAAATTTTAGCATTCATCATTCGCCAGACAAAATAAAAAAATAGTTGTAACCCTGTATGAAACATTTTCAGCCAAAAGATGGGTTACTATAGGAATATTTAAACGGCTTCTTTATACTCTTTTTAGAAAAAACCTCTATTTTAAAATTTGTTTTCAAAATATATTCTTATAGATGGTTAAAATAAATTTGATGGCTAGTCTCTAAGACTAAGATCAAGAAGAGGAGATTGATAAATATAAAAAAATAATTATGATGGTTTATTATTTAATGATGTTCTACCTAATAATAAAAAATACTTTATAGTATCAAGTAATTTGACTATAAACAATAAGTAAATAGAATAAGTAGATACGTACTAAATCCAGAAAAATTCAACATTTAAAAAGTAATGACTTCAATACGAAATTTTTTCACAAAACATTTAATAAATGTAAGACTCTTATAAATTAGTTTCTTAACTTAAACTAAATGAATTATTTCTTAATACAACCTACAACAATCAAAATTATTTTCATGATAATTAATTTTTGAAAATAAAAAACTGTTCTAACAATGATAAAGGTGAAATAAAATAAAATCATTGATCTTCACTCCCCACACACCTTTGAAAGATGTTTGCACCGATTGTCATCTCATCTTTTATTATTATTCAAGCTCAATCTATTCTTATTCATTTGTTTCTTTATTTTCATTTTATCTCAAGCATTGAATTTACTACAAATTGCATAAAAAAGATTTGATTTGCATCTTTTACATAATGTATTGTTTCAAAGAAGGTCTTAAAAAGTGTTCAACATTTTGACTAAATATTAAAATACCCCCAAGATATTTGATTGTTGTGAGTTTTGAATTTTGCATTAAAAAATAAAAAATTATTGTAAAATCCACCCTCCTGCACCATTCTTTGGAAATGAAATAAATGATCGTATTTTATTTGGCCTAATCTATCATTTCTTTTGATTAAATCATTTTTTTAGACATCTCTTGACCAAAGGTACCATAGAGGCAATAAAACAAAAACAATTCAAGATAGCATCTTGTGTATTTTGAAGAAGTAATAAGGATCAAATAGAAAAAGATCTACCTGATGTCCTGACATGAGATCAAACACTGGATAATTTTTCTTTTTTGCTGTTTGATTGGTTCGAGATTACAGCATCAGAGAGTTAATTGTCTCAATCTAAAATGTCACAATTTGATGTCTTGTTAAAATCAAAAAATATGAAGAAAACATTTCTACATTTCTTGATGATGTAATTTCCAACCAATCAAAAGATTATGGATTAGGGATAATTAGGGATTGTCTGCAAATTATCAGTAAATTTGCCTTTTCATTGGCTGAATATTACATCATCAAAAATCTGATTGGTTGATCTCGATATGTCATCATTTGATACTTTATTAAAGTCAAAAATGATGATTTTTGGGAAATGTGATTTACGGTAAAGATTCAGGAAATTTTGTTGAATAAATTTAGGTATTAAAACATACACATTTATGAACAACTTTTTTCGTAACATTTGAAAAATCAGGATAAATTTCTATGGGTCCAAAAATTAAACCAGATAATTCAACTAAAGGAACCTTCAACATTTCGAGACACAAAACCATTTTGAACCAGAACAGATTGGTATGTGCCACCCTTCATCACACCGCTGCATTCCGCAATGAAAATCATTTCGAATGAGAAGAGGAGCAGAACCAGATTTCTTCTTCTTATTTATAAAATATTGATTTGATTTCTGCCAGTGTAAAAAATCCACTCGACATTCTACATCGAGAAAAGCAAGATGGTCTCGAAAATAATCACTTGAAACTAATTGAGTATCAAAATGATGAAGCAGGAGAGTATATAATACATAATAATCGTCATTTGACGACACAGAGTCAATAAAAAACAAACTCGAGTGCTGTTGGAGATATAATAATAATTTTTTAAGCTCCTCATCAGCAGGAATTAAATTATCTAGCACCAGAAGTTCCTTTCGTAAAACTCCAGCGCATATGAGTAATATCTTCTTTCCTTCTTTGACAAAGGTATCAACGATTGTTGTGAGATCCGATAAGTATGACATGTTTACTCCATCAATAATGATATCATAAGGACCACTCGCTTCAATGTGCTTTTGTAGAAAACCTAATGTAATTAATATATTGCCTTGTAAAGATTCTTTATTCATGATACTTTGTAATAGGTTAACATTATCGTTGGTTATACCGTAAATATATTTATGATAAAGCTCTTTATAATGTTTTTTGTTTTTATTTTCACGTTCTATGATGCCAGCTTTAATCAATAACAGCAGATTTTCCTCCATGTTTTGTAAACGTTGAGGAGAAATATTCCTCGTTTGTAATACATTTTTACAGTGATGACAAAAATTACATTTTTTGCAGACATATTCATTTTTAAATAATTTTGTTTTCACAATATTCCAATTAACATTTGGGTCTGTAAGAAACCATTTACAAATAGACTTAATTAATTTCGAATTCAAATGATGCCCGAAATCTTGAAAAAGATTGAAGATTTTGTCAGCAAAACAAGTTATATCTTCGTAATTCTCTACAGTTCGTAATTCGATACAACGCTCCAGTAACACATAGAAACTGCTATAATCAAAATGAACTCCCATGATGGAAACCATCTCGTCTAACAACTGATGAGATTTCTCAAAGTTCTCACAGCGCATGGTCAGTTCAATAAGTGGTACATAGGAACGAGATCGAATCAGGACATCCTCATTGCCCTTTAACATATTAAAAACATGGTGACACTTTTCAACATCCAATCGCTCCATATAATGCCTCATTAAAATCCTATATGCTGCTTCATTAGCAACGTTTTTCTTAACCATATCTTCGAAGTAACATAACAACAACTCTGTCTTCTCCCTTCTAAATAATTGGTAGAGAATGGCAGCCAAATCATTTTTGATTGACGATACATTCTTTTTTCCTAATTTCTTCTTGTCGTTATTTAGCTTTTTCAGCAACTTATCTACAAGGCTGACTAGATACTCAGTATTTGAAGTTTCAGAGACAGTATGTTTACATTTTGTCTGATGTGCATAGAAGAATGAAGATGAAATTCTATCAGACAAATAAGATGCTGCTTTTATGTGTACATTGAGATTTCTTATTAACGAACTAGAAATTTGGTTTAATAAAATAAGAGATCTAGGTTGAAGCATCGCCTTGCAGATAATCTAAATGAGAAAAAGGGAGTAATAATAAAAAAAAACAGAACATTTATATTCACCAAATTTCTAATGATTTTTTTATCATGAAAAGTGAGTAGAAATGATTAATTATTATTGGAAAGCATTGCTTACAATGAAGCCCCTGTTGGGTTTTAGTTCCCAATGGGGATCAAAAGGGGACCACCCTAAAGCTGAAAAGGGTAACCAAAAGGTGACCAAAAGGAGACCAAATCTCCCACATCTCCCAAATCTTCCAAAAAGGGTAAATCTATCAGAGAATAGAATAAGAGAATAAGAAAAAAAGAATGTATCGATTGATGATGGTAAAGGAACATAGTCAGAATAGGCAAAATCAATCAAAACACTGCAACTGAGCTGTAAGTAACCAGAATTTAATACTATTTAAAAAATCATTTGACAAAAAGCTGAAAAGGGGACCTTATGGGGACAACTGGGAAAGGCTTGGAATTTGATTTCCACAAGCCAAACAAAACTTTTCATACTAGAAAAAACACACACAATATAATGGGATAATGACATTATGATAGATGCAATTTATTGGAATAAGCTCCCACTTGAATATGCACTAATAGGCGCTTATTGGCAATTTCTACTACTTACTTACTTACTTAGGCCGATCTCCCGTTCAAGTCGATGAGATATACCCTCTTCAGATAATACCATCTAACATGGCAGTTTTCAACTCAGTCCAGTGTCGTTCTTTAGCACATCAATATAGGTTGAAGCTTTCATACCCATGTTCACTCTTCCCGCACTTGGTTCCCACAAGATTGCTTTTGATGCTAACACAAAAACTTTAGAGCAAACGCATGATTAGTGACAGTCAAAAAGTGTTGAATTTTGCTAAAAAAATGTTGAATTTCGTCAAATATTGTTGAAAAATGGGTTATTTTATAGAAAAATGTCAAAATAAAATGCATTTGATTAAGCGCAAAAACACACTCAATTAGGCGCCTTTCCTTTTCTGAGACTCGGAAAAGCACCCAATCAAGCACCCTATGATGTGCTTTCAAATGTAAACGCCCATGGGAGCTTATTCCAATGAATACAGTCAAGAATAGAACAATTGATTATACTCATATTTCTTTCCTTAATAAAATTATATGTAAAAAGCAAAAAAGATTTATATCATAAAATAAATTACACAATAATTATAATATATATCAATATGCATTGTGAGATTTAAAAGCAAAAAAATGAATACATAAATATTACTGCTAATTTTTATTTACAGAAAGATAACTTAAAAAAATGTACACAAAAATTAGTTTCGTTCCAGCAATCTTTGTTTTCAGAAAAAGAATTTGAAAACAATACAAGAAATACAGATAAAAGAAGACAGTTTTTTTTTTGAAAATTGTCTTTTATTAGACTAATACTTAATATTATAAACAAGCAATACCCATGGTATAAGAACAACTTTCACTTCGAAACAAACAACTATGCTCAGACATGCCAATATATTTTTTGTGGAGCCTTATTGATTTGTACTAAAGAATCATGCCTGAAAACCATGCAAGAAAAGCTGTTGGTGCCTAAAAATTGGTATGTCTGATGTTTTACAACTAGGGAGAGGGGTCAAAATGACATACAGCCTAGAAAAGTCTTTTATACATGAGACAAAGGGAAAAAAGGAAAATATTAGGTAGGTTTGAATCACCCATCATAATAGTTATATTGTGTGATAATAAGTTTGGTCTTATAATTTTAACGTAATACGTAATTTTGTTTCAATTTCAAAAATTGACCAAGATTCCAGGAATGGAGAAATCTAATGCTCTATATATTGTGACCATAACAGGCACAAGCAAATGAGGAATTCTGTACTGCAATGCAACAAGTAGCATCGCAACAACTGAGCAAAGCTAAGGGGTTTTTTGGGAGCTTAAGTTGGGGCCAAGTGCAGAACCCAAGGGATTTTAGTATCCCAGATCCCTATAATTCACATTTCTGGTTATTAATTTCAGGGGTTGGTAAAAAAGTTTTTGGTTCCTCAAATTAAAAAAATGTCCTGATGATTTCTCATGCCTTTATAAACGTCTAATACAAAGTCCTACATAAAAAAAGAGATAAAAGAATTTCATAAAAAATAAAAAAAATAATCTTTTGCCAATAATGTATTCATTATTAACTTTCAAAAACACTTTCTCTTTTCTGATAGAAAATTGTTAAAAAAAAACTTTTGACTTTGTCGAACATGTCATGAGACAGCATGAAAGAAACTATGGGTTCTTTATATAATGATTTAGTATAATAGAATTTAAATGGCATGTAAAGAACAACTCGCATTAGGAAAAATAACAGTTATTAAATCATGTTTTCTAAATTATTATTAGGATTTGCATGTGAAAAAAGCATGTAGTAAATGTCCATGATCAATTTTGAAACACACAGTTAACAGCTCAATTTTCAAAATTATATATGCTTTAAAAACAATGACTGTTATTACAACTTTCCCAAAACTTCTGTTTACATCCTACCAGTACACGTTATGTGTGTTGACTTGTTCAAAATCAATTTTGGACGCAAACAAAAAAAACACGAATAAATTAATGATCTGTACGCACATAAACAAAAAAAAAAATATAATAATTCTCAAAAACATAAACAAAAGATTGATATAATGATTATAAAAAACATTCTCTGAAATGACTCTCATGAAAAAGCAATATAAAAACAATTATCAAATCCTTCATCGTTATATTTAAGTTTTGCAACTTCAATAATAATATGCAGTTGAACCCACATCCTTTAACATAAAAAACGTTGAGTTTATCAAACCCACTTTAACGTGATTCAAAGGTAATCTTTTCAGCTAAATATATAGTTATCTCATTACAGCCAGATTAGTATCATACAAGTGTATGAAAAAGCATAGCATGTTAAAGTAAATGTCTTATTATGTAATATATATATATATATATATATAATAGGTTTCAAGTTATTAAGTAAATTTGAGGCATGTTTAAAACTCGTACATTAACTGGTATCGGAATTTTTGAATTAGTTTATGATAGGAATTAAGTATGAGACAGAGAAATAAAGGTCGTTTGCAATGTTTGTAATACAAACTGCATGAATTTTATAAAGATTATTTTTGAAAGAATGAACATAAGAGTGAATGAAAAATTATGTTTCATTATGTTCCAGGGTCACTATCCTGGCCAAAAATCCATATTTTTTCCCTTGCTTACAAATTTGCAGAACCCTTTATTTTTCCCTTGTTTTTGAAACATTTTTGGCATTAAGACCACAAAAATGTGCTAAAAAAAGAGGAATGGGGGCAGATCCGACCTGGATATTGATTTTTTATCTGCTATTATATTCAGACATGATAGTGAAAAAATGACCCCAAATGGTTGCTATTGGGTGATAGAAGCATTCTTAAAACTCAGAAGCTCATACTAAGTGACCCATACATCTTATATTGTCATTATTCGAATCAAAAAAGAAATATTCATTCTAAATGAGTGTATTTATAAAATAAACTGAAAACATTTCGTATCTGCTACTGGATCTCTAATGCCAGTATGTATTATCAGTATTTATACTAGTTATAACTAGTTGATAAAATGTGAAAACAAAATATGTATGCAAACCATGTGACTGCTGAGATAAGTTGTGGTTTTTGTTTCAATAAATCAAAATTCCAATCTATTATGGCGATGATAGACATAATTCTGGACGTCCCATGATATACTTCCCATATGTGATATAGTTTCTATTATTATGTTCACATGGTCTAAATGATGAAAAAATAATATTTCTTCATCAGTAGGACATTCGTTCACACACTTTTCTTCATCAATTATTCTGTTAATAACAACATTAGAACGTTATCTGGCAAGCCTCATACAGTTAATGAGGAAAATGTCATTGAAGATAGTATTTTGGTATTCCACCATTTTGATGGTTATGACTTTTTATAACTTTTTTAGAGGTTGTCTACAAATTATGGTAAAATTTGATGTTTCATTGGTTCAAAGTTACATCGTCAAGAATCTGATTGGTCCACTAAAAATTCATATCACAATTTTTGACTTTAACAAAGTATCAAATGATGACATTTCGCGAACCTTCAACCAATGAAAAGCCTACATTTACTGATAATTTGATACATCATAGTACATTGAGCCTTGAATATGCATTGTTGCATAGGTTCCAGCCAGTGAGCCTTGGATGAGCCTTCAACTGTCAAAACATGATCAAAATGTCCATTAAGAATTTATCTTAGTCTATTGCATGGCTAGCATGAATCTGTTGCCTATAAAAACTCTCTATTTTTGACTGAGTAATACCTCTTGATTATTTATATTGTTTATAACTTTCAAGCAACTACGTTTTTGCTTTCGCGATTTCGAACACCAAATTTCTTCCCACTATCCAATGATAATGAAGGTTCGATGAGACTTTCACCGTCGAAGTTCTCATGATACTCGCTGTTCTGGTGGTGCTGATGATGATCGGAATTCACTAACAGACTGCCAGGGACGAGAAACTTTTGATGAATCCTGAAAGTGGAAAAGATAAGAAATTAAGTCTCAAAAAAACAGAGTGAATGCAGAGTTACTCTATAGCCATATGTTTTCTTTTGATTTTTTTTTGTTGGGTTGGGGTGGGGGGGGGGGGGGGTG
>JAUKPT010004836.1:0-10842 GCA_032273505.1 Nanomia bijuga
TGGACTCGTGTTCTTAGGAATGTCTTTATTTAGGACTAATTGCTTTAACTTGTAATTATCATAGTATGTATATATAAGTGTATGAAACAGTTGTGTGACTTTACTGAGTTATAATATAGTCGTAACTAAGCTTATGTTCAGTTTTTATACCATGATTGAAGAAATTTTGAATTTCTAAGCTCCGAAATGCTCTTAGAATGAAGGATATTGAGGTTAATACAAATTTATTTTTTGTGCTGGAGCTTATTTCTTACCCAAAATTTCACAATTCGTTTCTATCCCCCGTCCCAGAGGGGGCGCTTTTCGACAAAATATTACCGTTGGTGCTTTTCAAATCCTTATCGGCGTTTCAGGTGAAACAGGCTAAGAGGGAATTGTCGCTAAGGTAAAGAGGACGTCTCACAACAAGTTTTGTTTTGGCCGTCAAGGGTGGGGGTGGGGGAGGGAGTAGGGGGTCTTCCCATGTGCGTTATAAACGTTAATACGTCAAAAATAATGTCAAATTATGGAATTAATTTTTTGTTCGGTTGAGACAGCTGACACAAAACCTGTTTTGGGACGCTCCATAATTCAATCTTTTGATTGGTTGGAAATTACATAATCTAGATTCCGATTGGTTCATATTTTAACAAAACATCAAATTTTTAAATATTGAATTGAGCCAATCAGCTTCTTGATGCTGTAATTTCTAACCAACCAAACGGCTTAAAGAGCCGAAATTAGGCGATGGCCCTCAAGGCGCTCAGAATTGGACATGGGATTTTAATCTAGACAGTTTTATTAGACAGTTCGATATGATATATTTGAAATTACTGTTTTTGTGTTTCCTTAGCGGACTTGACATTGTTCAAGAAAAAAAACCTCCCTCCCCCTTAGCGGACAAATTCCGCTAATAGACAAATTCTTTTTTTGGACGTTCCCTAACAGGCAAACTCATGTCTTAAAACTTTCAAACATAGAACGTAGAACTGACATTGTCTCATTTGGAAACCACTATGTTGATCTTTCCCTCGAAAAGTGAAAAATAAAGGTAATTAATTAGGACCATTTGGGTCGGAATTTGAGGGAAAGTTTTGTTGATCGGACGGGTTACACGGGAACCACATTTTTTTGTTGGGCTAACGCTTAGCTGACATGTTCCGAAGAACACTTTCAACGACATTCACAGTTTCGAGATGTGGAAAGAGAGCCATCCTTTTCACACACTCCTCCACATATCTCTCGCACTCATGTCGAGCCTCCTCCACAATGCACGGAAAACAAGCACGTATCAAAGACTTCAGTTCACGGTTTGTGTCCACATTTTTCCACACTGTGGGTGAGCTCTTTGTAAATGATAATACCTCTCCCTCCCCCTCATAGTTCTTTTCAATCGCTTTTGATAGTAGAAAGTTGGTTCTTTTCAAAAGTTGCTTTTTGTCTAGGAAGCTTTCGATATCGTCTCGACAGTGCTGAGCGAGTACTAGGTTCAGACCAAAGTTGTAAGCATTCGTACCAGCCTAAAAATAAAAAGGAATAAGAATCTATTATAATGCATGAACAGCGACAGTGACACGATGTTAGAGTGCTCGCCTTCTATTATTAATTTCTATTATTTTGTAACAACAACGTGAATTGTTTGAATCATAATATCTTAAAACTGTGCTATAAAATAATTATAGCACCAAGACGCTCCTGATAATTTTTTTAGTCAAATATATGCCAGGAAGTATTTTTGTAAAGGCTTTTTTGTATATTTTATAATGGCCTTGCCTCGCTAAATTATTACATACACTTTTTGATAACTTTCTCCAATTCTCATATACAGGGTGTTTCATAAAAAAGTCAACCCGCCAGTAAATGGTCTCAAAATAGCCTTTAAAACTATTTCATTGATTTTTCCTGAAAGAGTTTTGACTTGGCTACATGTGACCCAAAAATCTTAAAAAACTTATTGATATTAAACGATTTTTTTAGGTCATTCAAAAAACAAAAACTGGAGATAGACTGGAATAACATATCTTAGACTTGTGCCTTAAAAACTGGCTACACGTTTCCATCTGTTATCACTCAGTATAAAATATTTACGGTGAAAACTAGGGACAGGAGTCGCGCCCACCTTTATCCTCGGGTAGCAGCGAATGAAAAGGAAGCCTTCGGGTCGCCCTTGGCTACGGTCAACCAACTTTACGATACGAGAAAAATATAACCCAGAAATTTTGAAAAACCACAGGGAATGCGCATCCCGTCTCTTATATACTTTTTGCCTCGCGTCCCAAATCCATTACTAATTTTCTGTATAAAGTAAAAAAAAAAAGTTCTTTCGCAATCTGCATTCCAGACGAAACGAGTCTCTGGGTTGTTGACGAAATTCGCCCACGTCCCTAATCAAATATGCCATGCATCCTACGTCCCTCATGCCAAAAAAGGTTGCATCCCGCGCCCCTTGCTATGTGCTATGCGAGGGCTGAGAATTTATTCTGGATCCGCCTCTGGCAATGTGCTATGTATTGGATAGAAAAAGAAATAAAAACAAACAAATTAATTACATCTGTTCCATGCTCCATCAGAATCATACTCGATTTACAGCTATTCGCCATTAAACTCCCCCTCAACAAGTAGATATAATCCTCCCACTTCTTCTGGTTCCAACCGGACACGTCCGTAGTGATATCTTCGAGGTAAGCCCCTTCCGCCATGTCGCCGATCGCTTGACCAATCAGAGCGACAACATCTGTGTTTTCAAGTTTCGCGAGTTCAACGGAAGCTTTCGAGAGCAAGAAATCCCCTCCGAGTACGAACAGTTTGTTGCCGAATTCTAACGTTTTCTTGTTCTCTCCGTTGTGGTTTGATTCGTCTGATAAATCCAACATGTTCTTGTGGATGAGGAAGGCTGGAAGGAAAGAAGACAAAAAAAGATAAGGTAAGGTAAGGTTTGCAGTTATGGTTGCGCAGTCTTGCAGAGCCGTTATCGGGCTAATCGAGGCCATGACTTAAGTCCCATCTAGTGTTTCGTCAGCTACCTACTGACTGCTCAGTTACTGTCACACGGCTTGGGTCGACCCGTTGGCATTGCCTAACGATAGTTAATGTACCCTCGATAAGAGCCCGAGTCGAGTGCATTTTATTGCATCATTTGTAATGACACACATCTCTACCATAAGTATCTCACGACGACGGTGCTTAACTTACATGAACGAAAGTGTGCTGAAAGATGGCATACTTTGGTTAAAATCAAATGACATGTTGCGGGTACCGTGAATACTAATAACCGCTCCCTTCTTTGCAACGCCCCCTCTAATAAACGCCCCCCTCTCATAAATTCCCCGTCAAACTTTTGAAAGATGATCCCTAATAATGTGTGTAATATTGTGTTATGCATGTAATATTGTGTTGTTTATAACAATATTTGTTTTCGGACAAAAATATCCAACTGAAGTTTTTGACGCCCACTCAGATCGAAAAATTAGAAAAAACACAAGGCGATATGCGTTATTTGAAGATAATATTTTTCGATCAGATTAGAGTTACATTCGCGGGAAAAAACCTTTTCGCGATTATTGCTTTTTTTTCGCGAAAGTTTTTGTGATATTGAAATTCGCGAAAGTTATATTCGCGAAATTTCGCGATTTTCAACCCTCGCGAAACCTTTTGGGAAAATTTCAGCGAAACTTTTAGACCTTGAAACTTTCTGCCCTAATGTATTTTTAACTTAAGTAATTTGTCACATACTTTCCCTAAGCAATGTCCTTGCAATTGTAAAAAGCATAGGCAATAAACAGAAAGGTCGATGGTGGTTTATTGCGACTAGCTTCCAAATACTCTTAGTGGATTAATTTTCGCGTTGATTGATTTTCGCGAATAGTTATGAGAAAAATTCGCGTGGATTAATTTTCACGAATGAAGTAAAATTCGCGAATATAAGTCCACGCATATATTTACCTACGCAAAAATTAATCCACTTTGGGTAATATTCGTTCACCATAATAGACACCCCCCCCCCCCGCTTTTATGAAGACCGCTAATTAATTCGGAATCATTTTCCTTTATTTAACCTGGCCTAAAATAAAATGGAAATTGAAATTCCCTCGAGAAGATGAGATGACTCAAATAGGATCGATTGATTCATAAGATGAATTGGATAATAAACGTCGGATTTTAACGATGTCGCGTCACAATGTCGGATAATTGACGTCGGAAAAAATGACGTCAGATAATTCGCGCATCTCCAACTCCAAGTAGTTTTTATTTAATTTTCCGATGCACCCAGATCGGACAAACGGGTTTAGAAAATGGAATTTCGGAGACGAATTTTATCGGCGGTATGCTTCTGCTGTTGTTGCCGATCACCGGATAGCGACATTTCCGATGCTTGCGAAGTGTACAGCGGTGAGTCGATCAATAACAAACAAATAGTCGACAGAGTGGATAACGCTACAACACATTCGACGAAACAGAACAATAATATTCGTCACTCTACTGCTGGTGGAAGTAATTCTCTTACAGAGCATGTTAAACTTATCAAAATACGGGCGGATTTAGATACATGTTCCACTGACTTAAGTCAAGGTATGTTTAATATACTTTTTGTCATGTAGCACACTTAACCTTATCCAGAAGAGTGGGGGTAGTGAACCCCGCAATAAAAAAAAAGTAAACCCGGAAAATAAAACCAAAAATCTAATATCAAGTCATGAAATATTCCTCCTCCCTCCCGCCTCTCCCTTACCCCACCATAAGTCCTTCGCTTCATGATATATATTCGGAACACTTTAATGTCAGATATTATCACAGTCAGAAAAAGTCGCGCAAGTCGCGCAAGGGGTTGTGCAACAATTATCAGCAAAAATCGGGTGAATTTATGGTTGCGCTTAGGTGGAAAATAAAAAGAATATTACAAAAACAATTGAAAAAAAACAATCAAAATAAAAAAGTCGCGGGAATTAAAAGTTGCAGCAGGAGAAAAATAAGTTGCGGTCAGAAAATGTTGCTCGACATTTTATTCCTGCGAATTTTTCTGACCGCGACTATACCTGACATTAAAGTATTATAACTATTAGTTTTCAAACGCCCATATCATCGCCAAAGAAACCCTTAAACAGCCCAGCCTGGGTATGGTTAAAGCTTTTTGCGCGACCTTTTCTCCAGAAAATATGTTAAATCACTCTTCTCTTAACACATCCATCATGTGGTTGCATATTTCTTCGATCCTTATTCTGAACACAGTATAGAAGCTCTATCTACCCTCTCCAACACCCCTCGCCCCACCCATATCCCACTCACACACCCGCGCAGGCTCAGGACATCACCAGAATATTCCTCGCTGTATCTGACAAGAAGGTGGGCAAGCATTTTGACATAGTTAAGGTTGTTTTCGTGACAAACGGTTACCGAACTTTCGAAGGGTCGTGAGCTGCCTATTGCGTAACGGCAGAAAATAAAAGAAAAAACAACCATTTTTCACAGAACATTCAAATTCGTAAAACTAAACGTGTGAGTGGGTGATCGGGGTGGAAGGGGTCTCACTTAAATCACTTAAATGATAACTTAAATCGTTACGTAACGATAGGCTAGAAACTTGTTAATCTTTACGTGGCGTGACTTTGGAAGAATGGCGTTTTTTAGCGTTACGTACTTATTGAGTGCCTAAGTTATGTACCAACAGTTCAACTCTAATCTTTCTTTCATTTTAGCAAGCCGAGAATCAACAAAAAACACTGCAAAGAAAACTTCATCTGTTGATGTCGATGAATCAAAATCGTCATCAGTGCAACCGACTGCGAGGCGCGCTCGAAAATTAAGTCAAACTTTAAACGAAGTCGAATTCGTCGCAAAAAGACTGCGAGAAACGTCTTCACTCGAATTCGTTTATTCCTCGCCGAAAAATAGTCGGACCGAAACCGAAAGTAATACACCGACAAACCCGTTGATTCATAGCACCAGGAACCATCTCGAGTTTGATCAACGTTACCATGGAGAGCATCACCATGGAGATATAAGTAGTAACCATAGCGATCACGATATTTCGGGAGATATGGAAATCATTAAGTCTACTCAAAAGGAAAGTTTTGTCAGCGTGGTGAGTATTAGCTTATTGTTATCTTTCAAATTTCGACAACCTCGAATTTTCACAATTTAAGGATATAAGGACATAAAAATCCTCACATTTTAACTGCTCTTTGTGCTGCTAAATCAGTAAAAAAACATTGAAAAAAAAAATGAAATAGAACTACCCCATTCTAGAAGAACCCCCTAGTGCTTAGGGTTTACACGACGTTTCTATCGTAAATTTAGTGAGTTAAGATTATGGCTCAAAGTTAGGTTTTAACAATACTTTTAGAATAAAAGACTTAACAGTCATAGAATGCAAGTTATGCGTTAGTAAAAGAAGTGTATATGATATAGTCAAAAGCGCGACAGATTTTTCTGCCGGTATGCAAGAAACAATACATAACATAAGAAGATCGTCATGAACTTGACATTTTATTAAGACTTATTTACATTCTATTAACATTTTATTTTCATTCTATTTACATTTTATTTACATTTTATTTACATCTTATTTACTTTTACATTTCAGAATAATAATGAAAGCAGCAAACTGCTCCCACGAAAGTCACAACTCAGGTTGGCGTCCTCCCTCTCAATGCCGAACTACATCTACCTCAATTCCACATACGAGTCGCAGTACTTCAACACCGAAGAAAACAGCATTCTGAACCTCGGCGCCGGTAATACAGCCGCTGAAAACAACGGTCGTTGGTCGGCCCTTTCGTGGAACACTCCACAGAGCAGATGTCAGAGCAGTATAGCAGAATTCAATGAAGAGATCGAGGGACCAATTCTATGCAAAGTAAGTACCCAGTTGAGATCTACTATGGTCTTCGTCGGACCGGCTTGTTTTTGCACTCTATTGGTTTATTTTGATCACGTGTCCGGGCTCTATTTTCCCGACGGGGTCGGCTTTTTGATGTCATCAAAATCTTTCTTACAAACAAAAACACAAAACAATAGGTCAGATCGCGGATTCCGAAGGATTTCATTTTAGAGTATTTGAAAACTGGATTGCTTTATTCTATTGCTTTATGATCATAGAAATGGTTAACATCATAATTTGTAAGAAAACATGACTAGCTTTAAGGAATTAATAATTTTTGCAGGGATTCATTTTCGCAGTTGTGAAGTGCCTAGAAACACAAAAAGTAGGTCTCCTTTTTACTTATACCTCAATAAATATTGGTCCTCTAACACTAACAAATTCCGCGAAAATAAGTTCCCTTGAAAATTAATTCCCTTACGGATCATCTCAAAAGTTTGTCTAATTTAGACTATTGACTGGTTAAATATTACATCATAAAGATTTTATTTGGTTCACAAAACAATTTCGCCAACATTTTTAGTTTTAACAAAGCTTCAAATTGTGACATTTTTAAATGAACCAATAAGATTCTTGATGACGTTATATTCAACCAATCGATAACCTAAATTAGACAAACTTTTGAGATAATCTCTTAAGCTACTTTATTTATCATAAATAAAAACATTAATTCTTTCAGGGTATGGGCGATATCGATATGGAAATCCTGCTTAGCAGCGATGATAGCGTCGATGACTTCAAGACAACTATCGAGAAATACAAGAGCGAAACATATCTCGTCCCATCACGTACAACAGCCGTATCGGCGGGGGTCGAGAAGGGAAAGGGGCTGGTAGCAGCGGGAGAACCAGCGGCATTCACTGCTAAATCAACTTCAAGCGATCTCTCCGTAGCAGAATCAAAGTCACTTTATGAGAAAAAGGAAAAGACGTCGTCAAAAGATGTTGTTAAGAGTAATTCAAGTTCTGATTCATCACAGTTGCCATCAAAGAAGTCGTTAACGGTAAGTACATGAACGTTATAAGCCCCCCCGCCCACTCACCACACCCCACCCTACATACACAGACACATCTTTCCAGTGTTGGGATGAGAATTTGGTTGAATTAAGGGGTGGGAACCCGTTAGGATAAGTGGTTTTTGGATATGTTTTCTCCTTGTGGTGTAGCCACAACGAACAGAAATTTATCTAAATACAAAGACATCAAACGTTTATTAAATGTCTGTCAGTTACTGGGTCCAGGAAGTCCCATTTAACAAACAATGATGGTAAACTTGTTTGTGTTTGTGGATGTTTGTGTGTGTATTTATTAACGACGAAATCTTTTACCGACGAATTATTTTACCGACGGATTATTTTACCGACAGATTTTTTACTGATAAGCTATATAATTTTCAAATTCAATTTTTCAACACAGCTTACATCTCCACGTTCTTCAAGTGGTCTCAAGTTGTCCTTGGAATCGTCCTCAGTGTTGGGCGCAGACAACGCAAATGTTAACGTGTGGCACCCGATCATCCTCGAAGAAGATGAGGATGAGGAACACCATTAAAGACGCGTGCGTGATGTGCAACGCAACACGCGTGAATCACACACGAATGACGCGTGATGGAATGCTTTTGTGTGACGAATCGCGTGTGATGGTTAAGAATATATGGTTTTGCGTTGAGTATGAGAGATTTGAATGAAAGAACTGCATTAGAGGACGTAAGTTGTTGTGATCAGAGACAATCGAGAATTGAACAGCAATGATCAGAAAATTACAGACAGCAGACTTTAAATATCTTTACCTAGCAAAATTTTTACTGGTCGCAATAAAAAAAAAAGAAAAATTATTATGTTATTCTCAATTGGAACCCAAAATAATTCACAAATGCCTCTCATTTCTATATACAGATCAATAAAGGAATGAAAACATTTTGCCCAATATTTGTAAGTTCTTGTTAAAATATTGCGAAATATTGTCAAATCAAGTTAGATTTTTGACTATTCGTGACAATTCATGTCATAATTTGTCCGACGAGGAGATGAAAGCGTAGTGCCAACGCCTTTTTCAAAGTGGCCTGAAAGGCTGTTTAAAGAATCAGCCGGGGGTTGATTGCGAAGGTGGGGGTTGAAGTGTCTGCACACTCAAAAATCCATCAGTACAAATAAACTTTATTTGGATCTCCCTCAAATATATAGTGTTGCAAAAGAGCACTATCTATCTCAAACAAAACACCTGCTTAAATACATTTTTCATATACTTCGTTTTGCTGGGGTTTTTTACGATTCAAATAAGTTTATACCCACAAAATCCCGTGGTCAAATCAGGATTTTGCTGGGGGTTGACTCCGTACAAATCAGGAGGGGGTTATCCTTGTAGGTGGGATTTTACTTTTCTAGGTGGGGGTTGTGACCCCCTAGGACACTATGAAAAGAAATGCTGAGATAAGGTCGAGGTGGTGCCTTAATTTTTGAAAAATGTATTTTTACTCAAAGGTGTAATGTGGAAAATAATGATTTGGGAATGATCAAGTGTTACGTGCCTAAAGGGGGGGTAAGGAGTATTTGATTTTGTTATGGAGTGTTACAGGAGAAGGGGTTTGTTGGTTATTGTTATGTAACCCAAAAAAAAATCCATATTTTTATTGTTGAGAGTTATTTTTGCAAAAGATGATATTTTCTCAATAAAAAAAAATCAATTTGTTTATCAATGCCACTTAAGAAAACCCCTTGAACGTTCCCTTTGAGGAAAATACTTAAATATAATGTCGAGGTAACTACTCAAAAATAATGTTTTGATAAAACTACTAAAACTAATAAAACATGTTTTGAGGAAACTGTAGCAAAAATAATGTTTTGATGAAACTTCTAAAACATGTTTTGAGGAAATTACTGAAATATAATGTTTTGAGGAAATTACTGAAATAAAGTGTTTTGAGGAAACCGTACCAAAAATAATGTTTTGAGGAAATTACTGAAATATAATGTTTTGATGAAACTTCTAAAACAAGTTTTGAGGCAATTATTGAAATATAATGTTTTGAGGAAACTTTAAAACATGTTTTGAGGAAACTGTAGCAAAAATAATGTCTTGATGAAACTTCTAAAACATGTTTTGAGGAAATTACTGAAATATAATGTTTTGAGGAAAATACTGAAATAAAGTGTCTTGAGGAAACCGTACCAAAAATAATATTTTGAGGAAATTACTGAAATATAATGTTTTGAGGAAACTTTAAAACATGTTTTGAGGAAATTACTGAAATATAGTGTTTTGAGGAAACTGAACCAAAAATAATGTTTTGATGAAACTTCTAAAACATGTTTTGAGGAAATTACTGAAAAATAATGTTTTGAGGAAACTGTAGCAAAAATAATGTCTTGATGAAACTTCTAAAACATGTTTTGAGGAAATTAATGAAATATAATTGGTTGAGGTAACTACTGGAAAATAATGTTTTGATGAAACAACTAATAAATGATGATGTTTCAGAAATAATGTTTAGAGAAAACTACTGAAATATAATGTTTTGAGGAAAGTACAGAAAATAATTTTTTTTAAAGAAACTACTGCAAAAAAATGTTCTGAGGACACTGCTGAAATATGAAGTTTTTGGGAAACTGAAAAATAATCTTTTGTTGAAACTACCCATTGTTTTTCTGTAGTTTTCTCAAAACATTATATTTCCTCAACTCAGACACATATTTCAT
This sequence comes from Nanomia bijuga, assembly GCA_032273505.1. Classification (NCBI taxonomy): domain Eukaryota; kingdom Metazoa; phylum Cnidaria; class Hydrozoa; order Siphonophorae; family Agalmatidae; genus Nanomia; species Nanomia bijuga. The sequence goes on from JAUKPT010004836.1 coordinate 10,551, forward strand.
CAGTAAACATGGTTAATTATCCCCAAATGTTGCTAATTTAGTCAATGAAAAGCAAAGAAAGATTCTCTAATTACCCATTGCTCAAATAATTCTCATAACCAGTCAAAATATGTCATGTACACTGTCCTGTAATCAATTCCTTCTCTTTCTAGATTCATTGTTTCACTTAGGTATACACTTAATCAGTGGCGGATCTGGAGTGTTTTCAGTGTCTTCATGAAGACACTCATTTTTGATAAGAGTAATATTTATGAGCAGATTTTTATTATTTAAGACTATGTTGGCCCTAAAT
>JAUKPT010004837.1:0-10841 GCA_032273505.1 Nanomia bijuga
TAAAATCATGCATTGTGAAATTATCAGTCAGAAAAAACACCGCGAAACACCGCAAAAAACAGGGCAAAAATAAGAGTGTGAGATTTTGGTGGCTGGGGAATAAATAAGCAATTTTGGCCAGAAAATAATGTTTTGAGGAAACAAAAAAAAATTCACTCTTAAGGCCAGGTGAAATATAACGAACTATGTTTCTCCATTTAAAAATATCTGTTTAGCCAAAACAAGTGGTAAAACTCTTCAAGTATAAGCAACCTTTTTTAAATTTTGGATATCATAAATTTGGTATCATCATATTTTGGATATTTTATAATCCTGAAAATTGTATGTATAGGTTTATTAGCTAAAGTTTATGCTAGCAGATATTTCTGTTCCTAAAGTAGGAAGATAGTAAGATCAATGATAAATGCTGTTGAATGCTTTAATTGTATCTATTCAAAAACTGTTGCTATTGTGACAGATTTTGTCATAAAACTTCTAAAAAATAATATTTTGAGGAAACAAAATTAACTCTGAAATTCTTATGAAAGTATTTGATCGGGTCTTAATCTTGTCACGGACTTCAATATTACCCGGACAGGCAAAATCAAAAACTTTACAAAAATTAACATAGGCAATTCTTCAAATTACAATAACTCTAGAACGATTTGATATTTTTAGATAATTTTTTTTGCAAATGAAAGACAATTTAATGCTTAATAAGTATTCATGTTGAAAATATTTAAAAAAAATCAAAATTAAGGGGTAAAAAGGATAATCCCAAAAATTACCCAAAATTTGGAAAAACTCGATAATGAAGAAATGAGAAAAATCCGTAAGCAAGAACCAGTAAAGACAACCAATGTCAACATACTTAAATTCAATTTTCAATATTCTAAGGCAATTTTAGGGCCCAAAAATGGGGATTTGGGCCCTAAAAGTTGGCCTTAAATATTATATTTCCAAAAAAAATCAATATTTCGAAGCTCAAAAGACATCTAGAAATAGTATTTTTGGGTTTTAATAATATTTGTACACATTTGAGACCAATCACCATTTGTTCATACAATATTTTAGCCCAAATTCCTGCTTTTGGGCCCAAATTGGGCCTAAAATAGCAAATTTTGATAAAAATCGACATTTTAAAGCAGAAAAGTCATTTATACATGATAATATCGAGTTTTCATAATAGTAAATATTTGGGACTCATTTGATATCAAACATCATTCATTTGATGCTAAATTTGGTCCCAAATCCCCGTTTTTATTCCAAAATTAAGCACAATAAAAATCGACGAATTAAAGCAAAAAAGTCATATATGCATGGTAATATTGAGTTCTCATAATAGTGAGACATAGTTGTGACACATTTGAGATCAATCATAACTTGTCCAATGCTAAATTTGGACCCAAATTCCTGTTTTTGAGCCCAAATTGGCTCAAAAATAGCATATTTTAATAAAAGTTGATGAATTGTATCTGAAAAGTCATCTATACATGGTAATATTGAGTTCTTATTATAGTGAAACATAGTTGTTACACATTTGAGATCATAATTTCTTCAATGCTAAATTTGGGCCCAAATACCTCAATGGGAAATTTAAAATTCGAAAATATACTTATTTCTCCTAATGCATGCAAGCTCTGACGTAAGGTTGGTTGATACTTATCAAACAATAGGCATTTACTTTAAAAATGTCTAAATGTTCACAAAGACAGGTGATATTTATGAACGCATTCTGCTCGGAAAAGTTGACGATTATGCATGATTTAAACTTCATTTTATGTTTGGATTAGATTCTTATTTGAAAATTTTTTCCTGGTTTGATCATTTTACTTCTATTCAATTACTGGCTTGATATACAAGATCACGGACTACTATATTACCCGGACAGGAAATTAACGTAGGCCATTCTTCAAATTACAATCACTCAAGAACGAATTTATATTTTTAGATAATATTTTTGCAAATGAAAGACAATTTAATACTTAATAAGAAAATGTTGAAGAAAATCTTTAAAAAATGAAGATTAAGGGGTAAAAAGGGTAATTCCAAAAATTACCCAAAATTTGGAAAAACTCAATGATGAAGAAATGAGAAAATTCTGTATGCAAGAGCACATTTGATTACTAAAAATCAAGCAAGAACAAGTAAAGACAACCAATGTCAACATACATAAATTCAATTTTCAATATTTTCAATTATTTCCATGAAAATCAATATTTCGAAGCTCAAAAGACATCTAAAAATAGTATTATTGGGTTTTAATAATAGTAAGAAATATTTACTATTTTACTGTTCCACACTGTTAATAATAAAATAAACTGATTTCAATCATTACTAAAGCTACTATAAGTAGTATAGGATATTACTTACCTTCCAAAAAGAGCTAAATAATCTTAATCAGAGCTTGTTGAGGTAAAAAATCCTTATTTTGAGGTACTGTTATCTTTTTATGAATTTTTGGTACTTGACAGTGTTACCCAGTGTAAACTAACATACCTGAGATTAGTTATCAGTTAACAGACCCATAAATATTGTTATTTTTTTATGATCTGAAGGTAAAATATGTCAAGGTCCAAAAATCAGTAAAATATTACTTTTCTATGATTTCTCTGTACCAGTTACCTATTTTTACCTCTAATCAATTCCAATGTTACAATATTACTGATTCTTACCTACTCTGAAAACTAAATGAAAATTCGATTTTCTCAATTTTTCAAACGTCCACAAAGGCGGCTGATAATTATGAACACATTGGCTTATCATTACATTTGGTGTGCATCCCATATATCAAAATAGTTAGCTATGGTAACACAAGTATCTGTTACAGTTTACCACATCCATGGAATGTTAATAATTTCAAATTGTCACCTGAAAAGGTACCTCAATAAATCATACTTAGAATCATATGGGAATAATAATTAATACATTGTATCTATTTTCAATCATATTTTTCTTTTAAATTCAGATTGGTGTATGTTAGCTATATACTATTACAATCATCTTTCATAATATAAAATGCCATTTCTCTATTACAGTTTATCCTTGTTTACTTTTGACCAGGGGCAGATACAGTGTATCTGCAGTATCTGCATGCAGATACCTGCCAAATTCACAGAAAAATAAAAACGAACTTGAAAAACTCTTTTTATAAAAATCCAACAATTTTTTTTTATTTCCTTATTTTATTTATTTTTTGATTGCCCGACTAACTTGAAATTGCAGAATTTCGTACAGACTCAATACAAGGCTGCCCAGTAAAAAATATTGCACAATGGCTGAAAATAATTTCAGATAGTAAGACCCGGTTTGCAAGACACTAAAACCCGTTTATGTGTTAACACGGATGATCTGAATGTTGGCACTTTGATATCCCAGTATACTGCAAAAACGGGTTGTACCGCTTCAGGAACTAAAATTAAAATTTGAGTTCCGCAAATTGGTAAAGCGTTTATTTTTGTCGGGTTGTAAATTTCATTATGGACTACACACGCAGTGGTTAATATTCTTTTTGTATCAGAGATGGAAGATGGTAGAAGGCTGCTATATTTGATATGTAAGTATTTGAGTTTTTACATTATTACATATTAAACAAGTATTCTTATTTCACGTCTGTAGTAAGCATAAGTTAATTGACATAAATTTGAATAACACCTGATTATTCATTTGCTCGTGTATTCTTTAATTGATGTTATTATATATGAGGCATATGTATGTTTTTGTATTTTAACCTTTTCATCATTGTTTATTATGTATTCTTTTATTTACTTTAATTAAGGAAACCTTTTTGGTGAGAATATTTTCGACTGCAGGTCTGCAGCCTTCGTTTCGTCAGGCATATGCATTCATTTTTAAAGTTAATTTGTAACATCAGTAGAACGCAGTTTTGAAAGCAAAATATAAACAAATTATGTTGAATCAAAATAGACCTTATAGATACTTGATTGCAAGAATGGTTGATGATTTAAAAAAAAAAAACTCAGCGAAAACATTACACTGTAAATTATTTGCAGCAAAATAATTTTCTTAATCTCATGTTTTAAACAATACTTTTCTGTGCTCAAAAGCTGTTTCTATTGTTGTCACAGAAATAAAATGTTACTTTTTCAGGATAACTCTCTGAAAGCTTTTAGGTAATTGTTTTCATCCTGGTAAGTGCTTGAATTCTAATGCCTTAAAATTCTGTAAAATTGAGCGTAAAAAAGAAAAATTTCTGGAAAATGAATCTTTTTTATTTTTTTTATAGTCCACCATCACAATATGCTCTAACTGGAGACAGTTGCTGTGGCTAGCCTGTGTATTTGGCACAGATATTCAAGGCCATTGGAGTAGCATTAACCTTTATTATTGTAATTAGTTTTTATTTTATATTTTCTAAAGATAAGTTTTAAAACAACTGTAGTTATCACTTACAAGTCAGTAGAAAGTTCCACAAAATATCTTTACCCTTAAAAGTAGCCACACGTGAGCTAGTGTTGGATTGATTAGCAAGTCAAAACAGGATTTATGTCACAAAATGTATGTAAATACATACATTGGTAAATAAGTAAAATGTTTTTCTAGTTATTCAAAACATAGCATACATTTTAACTGACTTGAGTGTACTGATCTTTTCCTGTCACCAATATAGATCAAAAACAGGATTTTTACTAAATCTTAAAAGAAACCTTGAATTGCCTGAATAACTTTGACCAAAATTTAGCTCCAAGCTTTGCAAAAATGGCTCAAAATAGTGAACTCTTGACTAATGGTTCTTGACCTTCGGGCCCAGTCATGGTGGGCCCTCAGAGAGCCATATCTGTGGCAAAATTGAAAATGCAGACACTAAAAAAATGGTCCAGATCTGCCCCTGTTGACCATCTCCATACCATTACTCTGTTATATTGGTCTTCCATCATCATCTCCATTATCTCCCTCTCCCTTATTCCACCTCTCCCTCTCTTAATCGTACAACAACAGATAGTCATAACTAAAAATCTTTATGTTCTATCTGTGACAATATTTTTGGCTCTCTAAAATTAGAAGAAAAGGTTTACAGCGGCACGAGAGAAGGGAGATTAGTTAGAAGGCTCTAATTTGGCTCCTTTCTTTGTGGATTGGAACTAAACACGACACCATCCAATCAGGAAGTATTGAGCTACTGCTTAGGACCAAGTTAAAAAGCTTCAAAACGACCCTTGGGTAAGTTTTAACAAGAGAAGATATCATCTATTTGCATAAATTGTCAACCCCAACAGCCTTTTCTGGCTCGAGGCACAATGAACCTTCTTCCAGTTCCGTCTGTGAAATAGGGTGATAAAGCTCTCCATCTTCAGCCGTCTCTGGTGGTATATTTACTTTAGCAGACATATTCAAAAGGGTTTGAAAATGATTGCAAAGGGTATTATCGGAAACAAATGAAGAAATCTCTTCTTTTCTCCCAGACAGTTTGTCAAGAAGTTTCCAAAATAATTTTTGGTTATTCTGGCTATATGATAATTTATCTTTGATTTTCTGTTTATGATTTCGTTTTTTTTTAGCAAGATGCAAAGATTTCAGCATTTCCTTGCTCTTTTTTAAGCAGATTCCCATGAAAACCTATCTCATTTCTGGCTTTTAAATATTCACTATCATACCAAGGTGCAGATTTTTTGTTTTGCTTTACACACTTATTATTTGTTTTGACTTCACATTGTCTGTAATTTGTGAGAACAAAAGTTTAGTATCATGGAAATTGAGTTTGTCTAGGAATCTGCTTTTGGCTTGTGTATCAAAAATGTAGCTTGGCTTAACTTCGTTAAGTATGTTATGTGGAGACGGGGCAATGTCTAGACTTTTGAGTGTAATCATATTGTATACGGGACAGTGATAAGAGAGCCACAGAATGTAATCACCTACAAAAAACTTTTCTATTTGGTTCATAAAAATTAAGGGGGTTAGCAGATAATCATTTGAGAGCAGACCCGCTTCATTGCTGTGAGGTGTATTTTCCAAAGAGATCCCCAACCTTCCACCCATTGGTGATAAGTAGATTTTCACCCTACATAAGTCAAACAATTCTTTTTCCCTTTTATTGATAGTTTTGTCCTTCGAGTTGCGTATTGCCTGGCCACAAAAATTGTATTATCCTAAAGAAGCAAATTTATATTCTGGCATTCAGATCACCTTGTACAAGCATAGTTCCTATTTCTAGAAATTTTCCAATTTCTTCATTTAGTGTATTGAAGAATTCAACTCTACCTGAGTTCTTTTTGTTATCAGGACTCACGCAGTAAGACCTAAATAAAATATCATCTTTTTCTTTACATGGATCATTTTTTATTTTGAACCAAATAGAATCCTCATTGTCATTTGGAACGACTTGTATCTTTCCCTTATAAGAAACCCTATACCCCCTGAAATTTTAGGCCTGTATCGCATTCCTTGATTATTTGAATGCTTTGTTATAGTCTTTATGACATTCCTTGTATTCATGCTTAATACTTTATGATGTTCCTTTGTTGAAGTTAAGGTACATGGACAATTACATTAAAGGGGAAGAACACTCATTTTTAATAATTTCACCAGTTGAAGTACTCAATAAACACAAACAAATGCAAAAAAAACACACATCAATATCTTTTCTCATTTTCAAGATATTTGGATTAGAAAAGATCAAAAAATCAAAAAGGCGGCAAGAAATATTTTTTCCCTCTTTAAATAATAGGAGAAGATGTAGAAGTGCCCTTTAAAACACTCTTCTCATTTTTTAAAATGAAAAAAAAATTAACTGAAAAAATCTATCTTTGATCAAGAATTATGCTAGATAGTTTTTTTGGCAAAAAAACACAATTTTTTGGTGTATTTAGAGGGAAAAACAACTTTAAACACTTAAACAAACTCGTTCATTTTAAATATGTGTTCATTGATAGTATTTTCTTTTTATTAAGAGTACAATAGACTAAATATCCTGTTTATTGATAATATTTTCTTTTTATTAAGAGATAAGAGCAGGTGTGAGTTAAAAAAAGTCAAAAGAAGAAGAAAACACCTGCTGTGATAATGTTTATGTTTTTAGAAGTTTTATTTATGAAGTGTTTTGGCTATTATGTAACCATCAGTGTGGAAAAAGAGAAAATGCCATTTTTGACACGAAACGAAAAAATAACATATTTGTTTCTCTCTTGTCTGAAGCCTCCTGTTAATACCTTTCCCTTGAAAGATTTTTTCACATACAGGGTACCAATAAGGTAGTGAAACAGACATTTTTCACTTGAGTTACATATAAATCAGAAGAGAAAAAAAAAAAATTGCTGCCTTTTTGATGCTTTTATTTTTTCCAATCAAAATATCTCGAAAACGAGAAAAGATATGCGTTTTTTGCATTTGTTTGTGGTTATTGAGTACTACAACTGGTAAAATTATTGAAAATGAGTGTTCTTCCCCTTTAAGTAAGTGAGCGTGCAATTATGATAGTTCTTTGTTGCTTAAGTTACAAACTTATTAACTTATAAACATATATGTTATGAACATATAAACTTGTGCACATATGAGTAGATGATTTATGATTGAACTTGAATTTATGGATTTATATGTGTTATATCTATATTAGCATTATATTGCATGGATTTTATTTACATTCGTTCAGTAATATTTTGGGAGAATTTGGTATTGAAACAATAAAGTAGTATCATATCCATAAATGGAAATTAATTTGTTTGCGTTACAAGTCTGGCCCAATCCAATTTCTGAACAAAACAAGGCCCTTGATGACTTTTTTCAGTAGTTTTTTGCATAATACTATGACGAGGAATATAGACTTCCTTATTGCTTTGAATTTCAGACGAGCAAACTACATCACATTTAGAGATTTTGCTAAGAAATTCAGTTTCAGTTTCAGTTTCACCATGAATGTTCCCCAGAAGCAAATATTCAGATAAGAAGTAGGCAGAATTTGAAAACATGATATTTATGGAAACATTTTTTGATTGTTTCCTTTTTTCCGAATCATACGTTTTTTAACTTACTAGAGAGTCTGATTAAGTCTGTGCAAAATAATTCATTATACTAAATAGACACAAAAACTGGTATGATAACCAATTACTTGATCAACAAAAAGACCTATTTTTCTTTTTTTTTGTTGACATATGTGCAGCATTTGCACACATTGTACGATAATAGCTCTTTTAATCCACATACTAAAGAATTCAGAAGGAATTTGAGCCAACATTGTTTGAAATGATATAAATACTACAGAAAAACAACAACCTCTCGCACAAATTCCTGAGTCACCTACCAGTACAATTTATTCATGGATTATGTCATCAGAGTTTTATGTCAATTTCCTACAGCTGAAATACAGAATACGTTTTGATGCAACAGCATGTAAATAAAGTATTGCTGAATATCAAGGTAATCATATTGTTGACTGTTGTGAATAATGCAGATGATCTAAAACTGGCATTTGAGAGCATATCTGACCTAGAAAAAGGATTAAGACTCCTGAGTAAGACGTTTAACTGATTCCATCTTTCAATCTTTTCTTTATTTTCAATTTTTTCTCTTTTACAAAAAAATACAAATAGTGGAATATAAGTATAATAGCATAGGAGTGTATTTTAAGAATATTGTACCAGAATTAGATTAAATTTGCAAAAGAGAGGTATCTCCAAAAGCGTTACTTGAACGCTAACGAGAAGAGACCCTTAGTGTAGTTTGTTATGATATAGACCATGATTCAAAATGCGTACAAATGCAACAAATGATAAATGGCTTTAAAAATTTTTTTTTATTATTTTAGAAAAAAATAACAGAAGAGCAGAGCATTGTTAATATTTAGTAATCTTTTTTTTATATGGAGAGAAAAAGTGAGACAGATTTCTATTATTGAGAAAATTACAAGGCCTTTTGATTGTTATTGATAATTGTAATTGACACCAACAGTCAAGGGAGGTTAAGAGGGCACTGACGGTTAAAAGGGCACTTTGATATTGAATCAAATTAAATGGTGAAAATAATGTCTATCGCAAAAAAAAAATTTTTGCTTAAAATCAGGATGAAATTACCTTCTATTAATCATAAAACTGTTGATTCAGTTCAACTCGGTGGCATATAAACATCCCTTCTTTCCTCTTTTTTGTTATAATCCTATGTTGAGCGTCGAGGTCTTTTCTCTATTTATAGGCAATAGATTTTCATGCAATGACGATTGTGGCAAATTACTAAGGAGAAAACTATTGTAAGCCAATCCTCTAATTTTGGTTACTATTGAAAAAGACGTTTGCTTCTAAATTCTTTTAGTATCCATAGTGCCTTTTTAATCTCCCAATAGTGCCCTTTTAATATCCCAAGGGGGGAATATGAGAATACAATGAAAACAAATTATTCTTTAATGCCGAAAAGAAAATTTTAAGAAGGAAAATACAAATACAACACAAAAATATAAAAAAATATAATGAAGTTCAAAATCGACATCCTCTTCGGAGCTGGAATCATTTTCTTCAAATAGTTTTCTCTTAATTTGACTACAGGTTGGTTTATCGTTTTTCTTTTTCTTCAACACATCATATATCACAGGCGTCATAGTTGTTTTTTTCCCATTGATATTGCACTGTTTTCTGCCACAACAACTTTTTTTAATCTCTTTGCAGAGTTCGCATTGTTTTAATCCGCTAGCTTCACAAGGTATTTTTGTACAGTTACACACAATTTTGCATCGGAAATATGACGATATGGCAAATTCTTTTTTCTCGTTTCTTTTTACCTTTTCTTCAAGTTTCATTTGTTTTATTGTTTCTAGTTCTCTTACCTTCGCCAAGATTTCAGTCCCTTTCAAACTACCATGAACTTGGGTTATTCGTTTTGCTTTGGAGGTCGTTGATTGTTTTTCTTTCACTTTTTCAATCGTATAGAAACCAGGAACTTCATCTGGAGATAAACTTTGTCCACTTAGCTCCTTTATTCTTTGCTCTGCAGCTGCCAACTTCAATTTGTAGTACTTTACAGAGTTTTTACGTGCATCTGGTGATTCTATTGCTTCAATTTTTGAATTAGATGAACTTTGACCCTCATCAGATGAGTCAATGCTGATAAGCAATTTTTCTGCTGCATCAAATTTATCTTTTTGCATCCAGTTAATTGATAGACCAGATATATTTATTCCGCATTTCTTAAATGATTTTTGAATGCCTTGATTTGTTACCCAACTATCCCATATATTGCCAAGTGTTTCCATGAAAGCTTCACGATTAATGGTCCCTCCAGTTACGTACTGTACTTCTTTTGCATATGAAGAATGCAACGAAGCATTTATTTGGTCTAATGGCTGCGTAACTGCTGTTGTGTCAGGAGGAGAAAGGAATATTTTTATGTTTTCTTTAAAAGAAAAACTTAGAGACTCAGCATTAAATCTTGATGCATGACCATCACTCAACAATACAACAGGTTTTTTGATTTTATTGTTTTCCAAATAATTGTTAAAAAGTTCTAAAACTTTGAAGAAAGAATTACCATCTTGATAGCCATTTTCAGTAGTTGAAATTAACAGGTTATCAACCTTTTCAACTGCTACTTTTGGTGCCATTGAGCTGGTTATTCCACCTGTTTTGGAAGCAAATACTACTTGACACATGCATTTTGAACCTGCTAAGGATACAATCGGAGTTATGGTTACAAATTCACGATTTTCTTTAATTAACTTTTGACATGCCTCACCTTTTGGACAGTAAAAAAGTCTTGGGCTGCTTCCATTATTTTCAAAATTAATTGATTGAGGAGTCTCGTCAAGATTGAAAATACGATTTCCATCGATTTCACCACTCCATTCACCCGGAGACATTTGTTTGGCGTTTGTCATTATGCTAGATTTGATTAACTCCTCCGCTAAATCATCTAGATGTCCCATT
>JAUKPT010004838.1:0-10841 GCA_032273505.1 Nanomia bijuga
GAAAAACTACTAACTACCAACTACTACTACTACTACTACTACTACTACTACTACTACTACTACTACCAACTAACGGATGTGATCCTATAGGACCCGTCGGGCCTCAAGATCGGGGGTCCAATAGAAATGATTAGAATGAATGGAAAAATAAAAACAAAAACATCAAACCTTTGCGAACCCCAAAACTGTAGTAAAATCATTCTTAAAGAAATGTAACAACTCTTTTGATATTTTATATTTCTTAACAGTTTCTTAAGATAATGTGCTGACGGGATTGGCCTCATTTGAGGTTTTCCTCCCCTCCCCTCCCAATCCCTCTTAGGTAATTCAATGATCACAAAGAAATCTTTATCTTTATCTTTTTCGTACATATATAATAAAATAATATGCTACACACAAGATTCTATAAAAGTTTCTCGAGATATTGTATTTAGTCCTACAAGTTTCTTAATTTTTAGGCCCTTGTAACCCCAGTTTCTTACAGAATGGTTTCTTAAATATATATATAAGAGTGTATCAACCTTATAATTAAAAATTACTACTAAAAACTTCTAAATTGAATCACACATGGATAAGGAAGTTTTTAAATTTATTTACGAAGGTCTATCAAAATAATCAGATTTAAAATCTTCAAACGATAATTAAATAGGAAGTACTAATACGAAGATAACAGAAATGTATATGTTAAAAAAAACGTATTTAGCTGCTAGTTGTATACTTTTATCTTCTCTTTGAAGAATTAAAAATGATATGTCAAGTAATACCCAACATCTGAGGTTTTCAGAATAATCGTTTAATGTGTAGTATAGAGTTTCTAAAAACACTAGTACTATTTCGCTAGTTGTTAGTTCACTTTTGAAAAGTTTTTTTCTTATTGACATTTTCTTGTACATTGCGCAGCATGATGGTGAGGAATGACTTTTTAGACGTGTCCTTTTGACAACAAATTTTAGAAGTTCGAAATTCTCAAAGAAAACCATAAAGCAAGTTTCTAAACCTAAACCTTTTTTTTTAAAATAAATAACTTAGTGTTCCTTTTCTTGTAACCTAAAACACTTGTTTTAGCGTAAGTCCCTTGTTATACATTGTAAGTAACAAAAGAAAAACATTAATTAAATGCAAGCCTATGTTGAGGTAGAAGTAAATGGTTGTCGAATAGATGGATACATGTGTAATATTAAACAAAATACACAAATATAGGTCCCCCACAACTTAGGAGAACATTGTCCGACATGGTCCGACATTCTTCGACATTTTTTGACATTGTACAACAGTCTTTCAACGGCAGAAAATGTCGTCCTAACTTGTGGGAAGGCCTAAAAAAGGCCTAATAACAAAATTATAGCATAAATGTCTAACAGGGAAATATCCCATGCCCAGAGGCATATATTATTTTCACTAACAGTTAAACATCGACACAATTCAAGAAACAAAATCATATACAAACAAAGATTTTGTACAAAAATGACAACAAACATTTTAAAGAAACAATTACATTACCTACACAGCATACAAACTCACAAAATAATTCCACACGCAACTATTCCAGGTAAGTACTTTTACTGGCTTTCACACAACTAACTATGAGGTTGAGAATTTCTTGAAGAATAGCAGGTTACTATGAATAACATGCAAATATTTCTCTCTCTCTCTCTCTCTCACTCTCTCTCTCTCTATCTCTCTCTCTCTCTGTGCGCGTACAAAAACTCGATTTCTTTCTTACGAAACGTTTCATGTGTATTTCTACCTTATGAGAGAAACTTAATTAAGATTTTGTTGTCTTGTTCTCACCAAACATTCGTTTTTCATTATTTTTCTTATTATTTAGATATTAAGTTTTGGACATTTTTTTATGAATTAAAAGTTTCGTGAAAATCAGTTAAATTCATAGTGTCCTAAGGGGGTCACAAACCCCTACCTAGATAAGTAAACCCCCACCTACCAGGCTAACCCCCACCTGATTTGTTCGGAGTCAACCTTGTCTAGATATATAAATATTATCAAGACGTCAATTCATTCCTTACATTCATGAAAATTGTTTACAAAAATGAAACCTGACATGTTCACAAGGTTTTACCAAAATGAGCAGATTTTGATAATTTTTTTCAAATTAATATTTCATCAGACCTTGAAGATGAACAAAAGGTTCAGAAAAGAAGAGTGTTGTGATTCATATGTCATTTGAGTGTTATTAGAGCAAGTTACGATCAAAAAAACTCTTTTTAATTTTTACTTAAAAAATCTGTTATGGGAAACATTTCTAATGATCTAGTTATTAATTTGGGTTTTTAGATTTTTATTCTTGATACCTTAGTTATTTGAACCTTGTAAAACAATTATTTGGGCAAAAAATAAGCATCAGAAACTCAAGCTCTTTATTTGATAATTCTCTGCCCTAACTAGAATTCTCTAGGTCCAACTTCATCAACCTGATGTATTTATTTTTAGTGCGAAGAACACATAATAGGCAAAGCAAGATCAGCTAGAAGATCTTTTATGTTAATTTTTTGCCCAAATAACATCAATATAATTTTCTTTTTTAGGTTTCTCTAACCTGCTAAGACATGTCTCTACGTCTGCCAAGTCTATACTCTGAAAAATAATCTTCCAGAGAGTTGATATAAAGAAACTCTTTTCTGCTCATTTTTTGCCCCCACTTTAAACTTGTTTATTAGGGAAGCTACAGTGAATAACTAAACCTGAATTATTGCATCAAAAAGGATATCTAAAGGATATCTAAAGGATATCAAGAAACCTTATTTTGGTAAAACCTCATTAACACGTTCATGCACTGCAATACGATCAAACATAAATGATGACAACTACACTTGAATTTAAGCAGGTGTTTTGTTTGAGATAGATGAGTACTCTTTGCAACACTGTAAATTTGAGGGAGATCCAAATAAAGTTTATTTGTGCAGATGGATTTCGAATGTGCAGATACTTCAACCCCCACCTAGAAAATTTTACCACGACCTTCGCACTCAACCCCCACCTGATTCTTTGAACAGGCCACTTTGAAAAAGGACTCACTCCCCCCCCCCCCCCAGCTTGGGGGAAGGGATGGACACTATGCAGTTTTTACGCATCCTACATTTTTGACTAAAAATCACAACAACTAACAATAAAGTAATTTAATCTACACAGTTTTATCCAGGGTCGGTCCCCCCATGCAAAACCTAAATATCCCCAAAGAATAATTCTCCCAGGCATTTCAAAAGGTGATTCATAGACCGAATTTACTAAAATTACAAACATAAAATAATACACACAGAAATTATTTTTGAACCAAAAATCAGAGTTCCTTCTTCAAAACCTATTTCTCCACGGGCATTTTAAAGCGGTTCACACCCTCCCAGGCAGAACCCTTTGCTAAATCCAGATTATTCCTCAAACTTTTGGGGATAACTGACACTACAATTACTATTAATCAAAAATGAGGTGTCGTAAGGGATTGTCTACAAATTATAAGAAAATCCGACATTAAGACATTAAGAATCTAATAGAAACACTAGATTTCTTTCGTCATTTTTTAGGGTTGATAAAAAATCAAATTGAAACATTTTGAGTTGGATCAATTAGATTCTTAATTTTGTAAATTTAACTCAAACAAAGTCAAATTTACTAGTCATTTACTAGAATTTTAGACATTCGTTATATGAATTAAAAGCAAATACACCTTGCTCAAATACACATTATAACACAAATACACATACACATACACACATACAAGCTAGCTATGCTTGACCCATCATCAACAACATCTCTTACACACATACAACATGCAGTATAAACTAAATACAGACATTAAATAAACGAAGAACAATGCAAACAAGGTACTTAAGTAGCTAATTCACATCAAGATTAATTACATTTTGCAAATCGTTAAATTACATAGTACAGAACAAAGCAAATGATGCCTATACGACTTGTTGTTCTAACGTGTATGTCATTCTTTATACTACAAAAGTAGAAGCGGTACAATAGAAACAATAGTCAATAGAAGTAACACCATATTCAAATTATGAAAGAAATAAGATAGACTTTTTTTCTGCAATCCAAAAATAAGCGAAGTATATTTTCATGCGTTTATAAAAATATGTTTTCAGTACCAATAACTCAGTAGAAACAAGCTAAATTTAAGGAAAATCTTACTTTGTCAACTTTGTCAAATTTTCAATAACAATTTAGCAACTTAAGTATCACTAATGACCAAAATTTTAAGTTGCTTAAAAAATATAGTACAATTTCAACAAAAAAACTAAAATTAATGCTGAGTTTTCTTTGTGAGTGTTATAAATAAAACAGCCTTTTTCAAACTAGTTATAAAGATAAAACCTCCCAACTGAAAGATATATCTGTAGTAGTTACAAGCCCTAAGAAGATATAATTTGATGCATTATCTCTTTAAATTGAAAATTATAACTTCCAATTGAGAAATAGATCAGTATGGTTAGCCACAAAATCAAGATAACAATGAAGAAATGTGTTATTGGAGCTTAAGTACTTCATCTTTCTTTATTGTGTGTTCAATCTTTCTGAAGATGATAGCTCGTGATAAGGGTCGTTGTCACAACCAACATTCTTTCAAAGAATAAATAAATAAATAAATAAGGATTATCAGAACGTAATAAGAATGGCGAAACAAAAACGTTTGAGACTTCAGCATCAACGGCCCTTATCTAGAAAAGTAAATCGGCATCTGCTTTTCGTAAAAAAAAGGCACGCTCCTCGTTTGAAAATGATATATATTTTTGGGGTCTTTTTCGAAATTCGCGTTAATATCATTGATCGTTAATTTCCTATAATAAGGTAAGTTTTTGCAAAGACCCTTATAACTAGACCACATTTTTAATTTTCTCTTCACCAGACGTCATTCGATTGTACAAGTGGTATTTTTGAAAATCTAAGTTATCCCCATAGTGAGAAAATTGGAAAATTTTAGCATGCGAGTACAAGTGACATATAATGGTGTTTCTTTATCCGTGGTCAAAGAAGGATGTAAAAGTGTAAAATAAAGAGTTACTTCTAAGCAAGAGGCTTTTTGTTCGAACAGGGTATGATAAATATCTAATTCTTACAAGAACTCATTTGAATACATTTTCTGAAGGGAAACAACAATGCAATGGAAAAGATTGCCATCAACAGAATTCTTTTATGTAACAAATGAGTCATGGTCCAATCATATATATTTAACAAATAAGTATTCAACTTTACATTTGACATTATAAGGTAGAGGAATAGTTCCCTCTTGGTATTTGCTATACTAAAAGTTTAAGTTAAGGGTAAAAACAAGAGGATGACAATAACAATCAATGATTCAAGAAATACCTTTGACATTCATATGGACCTTGCAACCTGGTTTTGAATACACTGGTTTTATTTTGTTACCTTGTCCCCAACCCCAGACTCATCATGTAATATAAAGAATCACATGAGATGATAGAGAGTTAGATCTTGGATTATGTAATCCTTATACCTTCTTATACACACTGTTTTCTTACTTTTGAAGTTTTGCTAATTTTTATTTACTTGTTTTCAATTAGTTCACATAACAATTAATTAGAGCAACTCAAATACAAAAGCTATTTATTTATGCGTTAGATTGCAATCTGAATATGATTAACAATCTACATTATTATTATGATGCTGTTTTTATCATATCTATTTGATTTATAAATCAACCAGTGAGAACATAATTAAATTAAAATTATACTAAAAAGTTTGAAATTTTTAAACCCCATATTTTTGTAAGTTAAAAGTTTTCGAGATACAACTGTATATTTTATTTAGCTTTAAGTTTCTTTTGTTCCAGAAAAATCTGTATAAATTTTTACACTGCGTCATATCTCCCCCCGGGCCTTATAATTAGTGAAGTTTATATTACTTTTGGAGAAGCCCTTTCAATACATATCATGTCGTATAAGATCTAGACAGGTTATATTTGATGTCGAATCTTGAACCTTAAATCTAAGACGATCCCATGTTTTTTGAGTTGTTTGGTTTGGGGGTAGGATAGATGTTGGGATCCTGTAGGGGTCATATTTTTCTCAAATAAATCAACAGAAGCAGCATCTATTGCCAAATTATGTTACTCTGCTAACAATTCAAAAAAAATTTCTTTGTGTGATCTTATATGTTTCTCACCTCAACAACCCCTCTTAGTCATCCAGGCATTTCTTTTTTAAGTCCATACCCAACCAGGTGAAGTTCAAAAGGAAGATCTGACAGAATTTAACAATAAATTTGATATCGTTTGCTGCTATAACAGTGTACTATTGATTTTTGTTCATTTGACTATTAACATTTTCCATTATAGAATTTTTGATGTTTTGCCAGATTGTGCTGTACTTGCACAATGTTTGTTGATAATAATTTCATATACAACACATTTAAGTGAACAGATGACAAATATGAGATAGTGTCCATTAAAAAGCATAATCTGTAATCAGATCAATCATCAAGCTTGAACTTTTCACGAGACTCTCCTCCCATAATCTCATATTTCCAAAAAACAGACATCATAATCGAGACATTAATACTCTTGTCATCATTATTTCTTGGTCTGTCTATCAAAAAGCTATGAAGGTCTTTTACTGGTTTCCTCCCCCTCCCCAAAAATTAAGTGAGGTAGGGACATCAGAAAATGGCTTTAAGGGGGGGGGGAGGCTGAGAAATCCCAAATATTAGAGAGGTGGCATTGTGGGGGCTATGCAAAATTTGGGCTGATTATTTAGAAGCGTACCTTTAGGGGGTAGGAGTGTGGGGGAACGGAACCCCAGCAAACTATGTTTGAGGTTTATACTACATTTTACCCAAATGTTAATGAAAAATACAGAAAAAATTCAGGTTACGCATCATCCGACCACACATAAACATGCCAACAGAAACACATTCGATTTTACAAGCTAAGGGTTTGTAGAGACCCTGGAATGTGTGTAAGCAAACTTTTTATGTTACTTACTACAATATTAATGTAGTTAATATCTAAAAATGAAATAAGAAATAAAATATATGTCTTTACCTGTCCATCTACAATTGCATACTCCTGTAACTCTCCATTAGAATATAAAGCGAACCAATGACGATCCCATTCTAAATTCTAAAAATCAAAAAATGTCATGTTATCAAAGTTTTTTTGAATAAGAAAGTTTATTGACATCAAAAATGATTCGTTTAACGTGTTTGACGACCACTATATCATGCTCATTACAATGAACTTTAATAAAAGGTATAGATAATATTAAGATTTCTAGATGTGCACTCATTACTCAGACATAAGAAAATCATCATTTTATAATTAAATAAATATTATATAAGTCATAAATATAACAAAAAAAAAGCCTTAAAATTAAAATCCAGAAACAATCATCCAATTTCTAGATTTTGGAAACTATCAATAAAAAATCATTCAATTAAAAGTTTGTTTGAAAAAAAAATTAATTGACAACAAAAAACAACAACATAAACAACATATTAAAACAACATCCATCTCGGACTGCATTTTGAATGATTATTTTTTGAAGAAAATCCTTTTTAATTAAGGATTAAGGAGAGATTTGTAAAAAAAGGATTTACAGAAAATCATGGTCATTAAATTTACAACCATCCAATGACGCGATTTTATTCTTAAAAGTGACAGTACTCAAATTTAAAAAAAACAAGAAGCAACTTGCATTTTGACATTTTGCCTAAGGGATTGTCTGCAAAATGATTGATAATTTTTTTTTTGTTTGGGGAGGGGCATGAAGCCCGTATAATTGGTTGGAAATTATATAATCATCTGATTGGTTAATTTCTAAATACTTAAATGATTTAGAGTTATCACAAAACATTTTGCATTTTGAATTAAAAAAAATATATTCTCATTTTATAACCAACAAATTTAGAAATTTATCTATATATAATTTGTAAAGAACCCATAAAGCAACTAAAATACTTTCCATAACATTCATTTTTTTTTAGCAACTTCAGCCAAAAACAGAAAAAACTATGAAAAATAGGATGGAAACTAAGAATTCTTTCTAAATAACTTGCTTGATCAAAGAGTGGCTCAACCTTTTAATTGGTTGTAAATTACATCATCAAGATTCTGATTGGATTAAGAAGTAACATTTTCATAATTTTTGATTGAACCAATTAGCTTCTCAATGCTGTAATTTCTAACCAATCAAACGGCTAAAGTAGCCGATATTTGGCGACAATCAATTCCAAACTTAAATCAGAAAGTCTATAGTACTATGACAAACTTTCTTCATTTTGTTTGTAAGATTATTTCGACCTCAGACATCAGTATAAATACAAATGACTGTCAACAACAATTGATGTCATCAGCCATTGCTTGGTATGAAATGTAGTGTGAATAACTGATGACAGACATAGATAAAACTGTCTTTCTTTTAAATTAAACCAGGGTTAAATTTTCTTTGAATATAGTAAGAATGTTTTGAATTCAAGTGTATTTGGTTTGCCAGCTAAAAAATCCTTCAATCAATTTAGAATATTAGAATTATTAGAATTATGCATTCTGGTTCAAAAGAAAATTACAATAACTTTGTAAATAAAGATAAAGATATAATCAATAGTAGATCTGTAAAATATACAGATAAGTGAAACCATAAGGAGGTAATATTACCAATTATTATGAATAAATCTTATTGGCGTGCACAGTTTTCATTTATGTGGAAAAAAATGAAAAAGCACTGTAAAAGGACCAAAAGGGTTAAACAGCCATATAAAAACAAACGTGAGGATGGGACAGTAAGATTGGCATACCAATACCCATGGAGGACAAGGGGACAAGGTTTGAGTTATAAAATATCTCATATATGAAATTCACACAAAGGAAAACGCAAGGTAAGAACATGAGGAAAAAATATTATTAAGATACAAACATTATGATAATAATATGCATGGCCACAGACAGAATGAGAAAAAAGGACAAATAGAAATAAAGAGGTTAAAAGGAGTGCTCAAAAAATGGTGCAATTTAAAATATGTTGTGGGTAAGTGAATTCTGATAATTTCTCGAGGACAAAATACTTTTTTGGCTAAAAGCATTGGAATTCAAAAATAAAGGAATTTTATCTCAATGTAGATAAGACAAATTATCAAATGAGACAAACAATAAACAACAAACCTACGAATTTCTAGATAAGCATTGATTTACGATAAATTTAAGGGATCGTCTACAAATTATAAGTAAATCTACCATTTTATTGGTTGAAAATTACAGATTTTAAAATTGCAGATTTTGGTTGGTTTCATGGGATTATCATTTTCCAGTTTTTTCAAAACATCAAATGGTGACATTTTTAAGGGAACCAATTAAATTTTTGATGGTGTAATTCACAACCAATTAAAACCAATTGAATTTACCTATTTGTAGACTATACCTAACAAATAATGCATCAAGCCAAACAACAATTTTTCACATTAAAATAAACAAAATAAACATCAGCATTCATCTCTCTCTACCTTTCATTAGCAATTAATCTGCTGTTGTTGCTATCACAAACTAATAATCTAGATTGGAATGGAAATTTGGACAATTATGTCAATGCTTTTATCTCCGCTTATATGAAAAGATTTTTTTGTATAAGTTCCAAGTCTTCCAATTTCCATCATTGAGTCAGAAATAGTAACATTCCTCTTTATGCGGTAGAAACAGATGTTTAATTTGTTCCTACGTTAAACCAGATCAGATATGACATGAGATTACTTAAAATTATGACATCTGACAATATATTGTCTTAAGAAGTTCGAAATTCGAAATTCTTGGTAATCAGCTCTGATATAACTGATATAATATAGTATAAGAAATTACTAGTATGAATTAATCTTTGTCTACATGTTACTCTCAACACATTTCCGAATGTACAAAAAACAAAAACAAAATCTAGCTTATTCAGAACAGGCAATAACGAATTCGATTTTGATGGAGTAACTTTGAACCCCTCGTTATTGACTATAGAGGAAATACGAGAGCTCTGATTTACATCCAATGAAAAGATTCTTGAAGTCATTTCTAAATTTAAACAGTGTATCTAATATCCACCACATAATTTTCAAACCAACAAAATACAAATAACATAAAAGGTCAAAATCAAAGTGAAGATGGGACAATTACTTTTAAACTATCCTAAAAACTGTAAATGTGAGTAAATTAAAGCTAGTATAAAAAAACAATAAATATTAGGCATCATCTTAAAACTTTGTCTAATTTAGACTATTGACTGGCTGAAAATTACGTCATCAAGAATCTGATTGGTTCATTGACTCCTTATTCAAAGTTAATTAGAGGACATTATACAGTAGTTGACACTCTCCTTATCTCCTTATAGGTGTAGGTTGGTGAATTAAATCTATGTGACACTCCATTGACACTTGTGGAGGTGTAGGGCCCACTCTGTCTCATAATACCATAATACCTTGCAACTCTCCTTACATCTAATATCTTTCTTTAATGGGAAAAATTACATCAAAAAAGCTGATATGGATCTTTGAAAACATTTCTTAAAACTGAACCCATACTGATACTAGAAAGAACCAATTAAAATATGCGTAAAATTTGGACCAACCAAAACTCAATAGCATTAAATGATCACTCTTTAGTTTGTACATTACCTTACCGATAAGAAACATGTATGTACCAGTTACAATATGATGATACTAAACAAACATATCGCTATACAGGGGAATCCAACACCCCTCTTTATTATTACCCCCTCTTCGATGAATGCTTTAACCCTCCCCCTTTTAGATGGGAATTCTTTATTTCAGTAGTACGTCTCAGAAGAGGCATGAATCAGGTCGTCCTCCCCACCAAGTCTTATCAACAA
>JAUKPT010004839.1:0-10840 GCA_032273505.1 Nanomia bijuga
ACAGAAGGTAGTATCACAGTTAAGAATGGAATAGGAAGAAGGAGAAAACTTATGAAAAAACCCGCATTAGGTTCAATTCTTACTTGTTAATCCAACAAATAAACAGCATATCATATTACGAGTAGACTGTAATAAACTGGACGGATCATTTATCATGTAACATGACTTCGTATGTAAAGTTACGCAAAAGAAAACGTTGATTATGTAAACAGCAACTCCATTTTCAAGTTCAGCCTCAAGCTTGCATAAGTTTTCAGAAGCAATAGTACAGTTTCGAAGTTTCTTTAGCAGTTTCTTGATAGAAACTTCTGCTTTTGACAAATTTTGCAGACACATTTTTCTTAAGCGGCTGAAAACAACATAAATTGACAGAAATTTTGCTGACAGAAAGTAGTTTAGTGATTCTCTCTCTTAGCAGCTGTTTAATGAAGTTTATTCAACACATATGAATCTATCTGAAGAACTATAAATCACTTCACTAGAATATTCCAGACTTTTTTCGACGATCTCAAAGAATCAAATGACTCGATTCCGATCTATCAAGGGTAAATATTTTGGCCAATAGCGCCAAGCGCCCCCAGTCAGGGTTATAAATTCAACAAAATCATAGAACAGGGAAGAAATAAGTGATTTTTATTGATTTCTATTGATTTGGACTCTAAAACAGAGAAGAAATCGGAAAATGGTATAGGGAAAAAATTCGGAATTTTGGCCAAAATATTTACCCTTGCGATCTATGTAATAACTGGATTAACATTGAACATATAATGATTCGTATCACTTCACCACGTTATCACATTGCCGCGTTTAACGTTTAACGTTTAACAATCCACAATCAAACGATTTCAAAAGAGTTTTCTGTTTATTCAAGTTTAAGATTTTTATAGTGTTCTTGTAAAAAAGTCGGATTTGGCTAACCAATCTACCAACTCTGGTTACATTTTTCATTTAAGTTGAATAAGTAAATTGAAAAAAATACTCACGTTCTCTCATTCTGAAAGAAATGGTAAAGAGAAGTCACGCGAATATGGTTTTTAAAAGCTGGAATTTTTCTCAGCAGATATGAAGCATTATATTGTAAGCGTCGATTCCGAAACAAAGATATTTTCATATTATTTTTGTTATTTTTCTTTATACTCACAGTGGTGCAGTTGTTATTATGCATGTTAAGAACATTGAATGATGCCATGATTGCCTGGTATGCGGTAGTTTATTCAAGGGGTGTAATAAAAGCGTCAAATAACATTAAGGGGAAATATCTTTATCATCTGTCCTTTTTAGTCATATCAAAATATATCATATTCAGTTATATTAAGTAGATTTTTATAGAGCTCATACTTCACCAAGGAACCTAGAAACGAGAGAGCATCACCTGGCACTGAATTTTGGACTTTTTCTCTGGTAATAATATAGTATGCCATGTTTTGACTTCTTGACTATTTTTTGGCAATTTTTCAGTAAACTTCTTTTCGGCTGGAAAAATTCAATAAATTAATCTAAGTTTCGTATTTTGTTCTAACTACTATTTTGGATGAAGCACCATCGGAACTTAAACTTATAATATATTATTTCTCATTTTGGGTGTTCCCTTGTTCCATTGGTCTTTCCTTTCAAAAAGAAAGGTGAATTATTCAGTGACCGCGTTCGACTTGATACCTAGTCTGAAATAGATGACGATCTGTTTAGATTGCACCGCACTGACTACGTCTATATTACGCTGGATGGCTTATATCACACTGAAACCCCATTTATTGGTGCCCCGGTGGAATCAACTCTCGGTAGCTACCCCGGTAAGAAAACCTGGCGTATATCATCTCCTCGGCGAATTTTCGAAAAAATAATCAACTTTTCAAATGCATAACCAGTAGTATTTGTTTTTTAAACATCCCTGTTAAATTTCAGATAGATAATTTAAAAATATTTTATCAGTTTATGCAAATATTTATGTTGATCGTCCCAAAATAATTTTTTTATTCAATTGATCACTACGTTTGTTTTTTGACCGAAAGGTACAAAGAAAATGTGAAATAATAACAGAAAAATGAAGAAAGTTATTTTTTAAGATAGGCGGGACGGGAATTATGAAATATATTTACAAAATATATACATAATAAAAAAAATAAAAAAACATTTTTCTCCATGTGTCTGCCCATTCGTTCTATTCTGACAGCGCGTTGGACTCGATTAAGGATTGGTTGTTTAAAGTGCTTAGTTGAGCGAACCAAAAAAAAACGCATCAAAAAATATTGATTTTTGGCGGAGTCATGGCCTTTGGTGCTAAATTTTGATTTTCTCAGTTAGTATTTGAAAATATGTCTATGCTGGATTGTGGTTGAACGCATTACGCGTTAGGAAATAATTTCTACTTAGTTTTAAGTCATAAACTGCATACCTTAACATTTTCCACCACTATACTGGTCTAAAATAGAGAAATTTACGCATAAAAGCTGTTACAAGACGATATCTAAAGTCCCGTCTATTCATATCATCTTGGAAAGGAAAATATGCTAGATTTCGCTACCGTATAGATACCCTTAGTTTTTTACACTTCTTTACACCAACTGTCTACTTGACACTCTCAAAAAGGTTTTCAAATTTTGTAACAGAAAATGTCTGTTAAGCATTTATCCCCCACCACCTTGTCTTAACAGACAACCATAATTATGATTGCAACAACATCATTCCACTTTTTATTTATTTCTTAGGGAAAAAACGAAAAATGAAGAAGGAAATGATTCTTAAAACTTTATTTCAAACCTTAACATACATTTTCTGTTAAAAGATATGAGGACCTCCTCTCAACTCGATCAAGAAAATATCTCTTTTTAGTCAGAACTTTATCTACTCCGGTCAGAATTATTGTCCGAGTTATAACCCCAGTGAATCTTGATAGTCCACCGGGACACTCAGACAGAGGACTGCTGCTGAAAATTGGTAACCGAGCTACTTATTTGCATATTCCATCTTCGATATTTGATTAGACACAGCGATATGAGAACTGGGCTAAGAAATTTATGGGGTTTACTAAGTCGATGATGGAAGGTCTAATGGTCACCTGAGGAAGACCTGAAAACAGGTGATCGACGCTGAACTCATATTATCAAGACTAGTCCATGTCATAGCACAAGATCTCTGTAGATTTGTGAACCTTCAGCAAACTACGTGCTACGCTACGTGCAATTCATCCTAAAAAGTGTTCATTTGGCAAACTTTTCTTGTATTAAGTATAATGAGGGGGACTTTAGACTATCGTTAACTAAATCAAAATGGATTAGTTTCATCAAATGGAATTTTCTTCTTCTGTTATGGTCTGATCTCATATTTCATACAGATACAAGTAATAACAGTTATTGCAGATAAACATGACATATTAGGAAACAGAAGAACAATATTTACTAATGAATTGCAAGTCAATGTTTGGAATATTTTTGGAATAGAGTGATTGGTAAAATATTATGAAAAATATCATGAAAATTGATGCATACGTCATACCTCTGCAATATTGTTTGCAAAAATCAATCAATATATTTGTTTTATAACTACCTACTTTTCTTCTTACACTGATCTTGTTTACCTATCCTATACAAAAAACAAATTCCGTGCAAAATATAATCATCTTCAATCTTTTAACACTGTTTCTAAGGACTGCAGCTGTTCATGATTATTATAACAATTTAATATTAATTCTGAAATAATTGATGATCGCATTTGTACGCCAATCACCAGACATTACCATGATTTGATACGCCAAATTGACCAATTTCATAACGCTATTATGTACGTTTGTTGCTTTCATGCAGTTTCTACACAAAACAATTTCAGGCACAGATGTTCGAAAAGGTGAATGAATATAAACTAGCTGATCGATATTGGACCCATCAATTACATCAAGTTGTATAGTATTATGGAAAAGAACAACTTAATAAAGATAATCATTAAATAAATTTGCACTGATTTTAGGACATTAAAACAAACAACATCCCTTAGTGTCGAATACTGTTTAAAGCAATTCGCATGTCCAATATGAGAAAAGTTGGGTGAGATATTCACGAAAACCCAGAACTTAGGGCTAAATTTATGCAAAAATAGACCAATTTTAAACAGAATTCTTTTTGTTCAGCTCGATGAACACCAATTCTAGTGAGAAATGATTATTGCTTATAGTACGTGACAAAGTTCAAGGCACATTCATAATTTCATGGTACAATGATAATGCTACCATAAATTATGCAAGTGATTCTACTAATGCAGACTAATGTATGTATGATATTCCAATTTGATAGTTCAATATAATGCTAAAATAATGTTTAAAAAAAGATATTTTTCCTAATCATCAATTACTTTTGCTAAGTACAAAACCGATTTTGCATACATTAATATGTAGTTGAAACAAAGGCTTAACGATGTTTGCTAATGACATTTGGAATGGTTACGATAGATTTAGAAAGGGACTTTAACAGGTCACACTTTTTCCAGTTCCTTCAATTATCATACTTTTTCTTTTGTGTACACAAGCTAGCAATATAAAATATGAAATTTTAACATATATACGCGTTACGATAGAGAGTTTGCATAAAGCGCAGTGAACCGATTAATTATGAATGTACCTTGAACTTTGTCACGTACTAACTGGAGAAAATGATCAAAACCCCTAAAATTGGCCCAATTTGGACCCATTTTGCCCATATTTTGCCACCCAGATTTTCTTAAACACTATAACCAACAGCATGATATGATAAGTTAGAGAAATCTAATGATTTTTGGCCCATTTATCCCAAATTTGGCCCCCATTTTTTTAAAAAAAATCGAGCTACGTCACTTTTTTTGTCTTGATGCAAGAAATTTAAGAATTATAATGATTGGTTACCGAGAATAAACTAAAAACTGACGGACGGACGGACGGATATAGGTGAATCTATAAGACCACCTCCGATGTCGGTGGGTCCAAAAACATTTTAATATATGTTATAATGAAACATTGAAACAGGTTTGTGTCTCTTACTGGTCGAGTTGTGTCATTTATTGTTGATTTTGTGTCATTTACTGTTGATTTTGTGTCATTTTCTGTTGAGTTTGTGTCATTTACTATTGAGTTTGTTTCATTTACTATCTATATTGTGTCATTTACTGGTCGTACAACCTTTAGGATTTTGTATCTGCAATCTCTATATCTTAGGATTTTCCATTATTTATCAAATTGCTACTTAAGAATGCTATCAATATCATAAAGTCTCACCTCTTTAAAAGTTCATATGGTACACTGTCTTGACAAAAGAGCCTTAAAAGATGCTTTTCTAATCTCTGAAGTGCTTTAGTTACTTGAGAGGCGTTGCCAACAAGAACCAAGATGATTATCCAGTCTCAAAATAGTTTTCATGAATTGTAGTTTACTCGAGTTTGACACTGATTTTCTAAGTGCTTCGAACGTTCAATATTTGCAATGAAAGTTTTGTTGAGACATGGCCAACTATATATAAACAGGGCTAATACACCTTTCCGAAATGACGTATCTCCTTCTTAGTCTCGTTTACAATACAAGCTTTCGTTTTTTCTTATATGTTAGAGATAATAGGAGCTGTTCAAAAAGTTTGATTTATCACTTCACGTGCGATCATTAAAAGTGATAAATCAAACTTTTTGGCAGCTCCTATTATCTCAAACATTTAAGAAAAAACGAAAGCGTGCAATTGTAAACGAGGTTGTTAGGCAGTGATCAATTTTCTCCGATCAATGTGAAATAAGACCGATCAAAAAACCCTATTATTATATTATTATTGAATTATTGACATTGCCAGATCAGTACATGGTAAAATGAAGAAAAAAAGAAAGGAGAGTAACCTTCCTGTTTCTAAGCGTAGATTGTGTGAGCCACATCTATATCTTGTCACGAGGATACGTTCAAATTCTAGAAAATGTATAGGTGGGGTGTTAAATTCTAATACAGGGTTGACTTGACGATATGTTCGAAGTGGACACCTGGGTCAGCTATTGCTTTAACCTTATTCTTAATGCTGTCACAGAATGCTCTAGTATGTGCATCTACACAAGCAGACGGATGATTATAATTATAATGTTCATTTCAAGATAATACGATGTCTTTATGATATTTCTATGGCGTTTCCTAACGATATGATATAATATATGTTTTAATCAAAGATTATTGCTTTCTTTACCTCTTCTCCTTTTGAAAAAAAAATTAATAAAATTCCATGAATAAAGTTGATAAAGAAACGACTGAAATTCCTTTTCTTTCTGATCAACATTGTTTGTTGAATATTCACTATCGACTATCATTGACTATTGACTATTGAATATTGACTATCAATTAAAGGCATATAAAGGCCAATATCTTTCGCGTTTTTCTTCTCCCGTCTCTTATACAACTTCTTTTCAGTAGACGGAAAGGCTTGTATTTATCGTTTAAGAGAAAAAACGTTTCTTGTCAAGTATGACTCCCTTTTAGGTTATAGGTAGGCGAGGTTACCACGGAGACAGATTTTCAGCTATACAAGTATTTATCACGGCCATAAAATTAAGATCAAGATTAATCTATTTCGAAAAAAATATATAGGTTATAGGTTATTGGGTAAGTGAGGTTAGTACGGAGACAGCTTTTCAGCTATACAAGTATTTATTAAGGCCAAAAAAATTAAAAATGCAAACCATTTTTGCTGTCGAGTGAAATTTTGTTCTTAGTACTATGTTCTCCGAGAATATTTGGAAAAAAGCGCATACTGAGTTCAATGATAAGATAAACTATATTTCATTCTACTACTTGCTCAACATTTGACAACACAACAACGTTTATTAAGTTATCTTTCTGTGCCCCACTTGTGACCCACTTTGGGTCATGAGTAGAATTTGTGCTCCAAGTTGCCCACTTTGGGGCACATTTTGCTGATTTTACGATTTCGCGCCCTTATTTTGTGGATTTCTGCTTTCTTAGCAACGGTTGCTAGATGTTTTTAATGGTCCCTTCCCATAAATTTCAGATTTGGGGATTATTATATTTGGATTTTCCGCCCAAATTTTAGCATGTTTTCCAATTTTCGTTGCAATCTGAAGACTTTTAATTTTGAGGGGTGGGACTGTCTGTCTGTTTGTCTGTTGATTGTCAAGACTTGAGACTATCATTTTTGGATTTCCCGTACATAAATTAATATCCATACCAATTTTTAGCTTAATCTGACGACTTTTAATTTTTGAGTTTGGGGGCGAAGATTTTCAGCTTTCATATGACCTCGGTAAGGTTGGTGAGTTTCTCCTCTGCAAAAAAGTGTGGCAGATGCGCCAAAATCACACTACTTGTCCTAATCTTAAATTCAAGAAGCTGAGGAGAAAACTATTATAAGAAGAGAATATTATGTTATGTAGTGTTGAGAGTTTCTAAAAATGTCAGGCTGTGTTTGCATCAAATCATAACACTGTAAATATTTAATAACCCATTGGTAGTTATTGAATGTATTCAGTGTCATTTTAGAGCAAATATTTCTTTTTTGAGTAGAATAATAATGATGAGAGATAATTATGTCACGAAATATGAGTTTTAGGGCGTTAAGAATACTTCTATCAAATCCAATCATTCAGCCTTTTGTATGATCAATTATGAGTTAACTCGTTTTTGAAGATACTCAAAATACGGATCCGCTACTGTACACAGTTAATAATTTAAAAAGAAGTTATGAATTAATGTCTCTTTGGTGCGTACATGGTTTTACCATAATCTGAATAAATAAATAAATAAGTTGAATTAAATCAATCCCTCTGTCTGAATAGGACAATCAACCGATTTGTTTTATCAAAACTGAATCTTTTGCCATCTTCCTGCAGGTCATTTAGTACAGTACTTCTTTCTTATGTTATTTTTTTTACGTTTTCGATGTTTTTTTAGTTTTTCTCATATTTCTGTTTTAGGTAGCCCTTTTTAATTAGCAAATGCTTTCGAAGTCTCTCCTAGCTACTATTCTACACCACTGTGTTATTTCTTTGGTTTTCATTGTAATATAAGGATTTATCTATTGATTGATTGATTGAATTCTAACGTATTCCTTCGAGCATAAACAACACTGCCTTTTATTAATTTTTGTTTTCTCTAAGACAGTCCATATCCTATTAAAATGATTCACACAATGTCGATGAAGAAGGGATTCAACTAAACGGGCGATTCATTGCAGTTCACTTTGTCCATTGACATTTACCTTTTGAGTGAACAATTTGATTTTAACATAGAAGCAATAGAACTTACCTTGAGAGGATGTTTTTCAAATTTTAAGTTGAATAAAAATCTCTCTTATCAAACGAGTATTAAAGTATTAAATATTTCTTTTAAAAATCGTCAAACCAGATGCACCTTTATTGAATAAGGACTTGTTTTAAAGGAAAAGGGTTCTGGTAGATTTTATTCTTAGCACCTGATATTTGTGTAAGGAAATAGGTCAGATAAGGTTTTGTAAGTACGGGTGAAGTAAGGAAAGGTAAAATAATTGATTAAACACTTTTGGATCGATTTCATAGCTTTTTAGCATTAGAAGTTAGTTCTAACAGGTTATTCTAGAAAGAATGTTTTCTGAATTCAAGTCTAGCAGTAAGGTAAGTTGTATATGAGAAATCATTTTTCTATTGAAAAGAAGGAATTTCTTACAAAATAAATTTTGTTTCTTGCTTCGAGTGAAGGTTTGAGAAAAAAGTTTTAATTCAGAGTAACTGATTTGCACAAAAATTAAATTATTTCGGTAAAAATCTGCTTAGGGTCGAAAAAGTCGATTAGGGCGCCCACCTTAATAGTGTCTGACGTACCAGGTAAAGTAAGGAAAGAAGGATACGGCAGTGTCCGGCAAAAATGTTTATTTTAGTTCATCTTATTGGACAAAAAACACACTATTCATGCATTTTTCATTCATCTATTCTCAATTAATCTTTTATCTCTTATCTACTTATCTACTTATTATTCTACTTATTATTCTAATTCTCTAAAATCTTTTACGTCTATTTGAAACTTTCTTTGATACATGTACACCTTTCTATCTATTGACTTTGAGCGGGCTCCTATGGCCTGCTCAATCCAAATTTGTTCCAAATTCTCTTCTTCTTTATCATCATACTCCGGTTTGGGCGTTCCTCTGCTCCACTTCATACAAAATGAAGTACCAGATAAAGTAAGGAAAGAAGGATACAACAGTGTCTGGCAAAAAAATTTCTTCCTGCAAGCGCAGAACTTCTTCTTGCAAAGACAATTTTCATCTGGGTCAAATTTTTACTCAAAAATGTAAACAAATGAACAAATTTCAATAATTGAATCGTTTCATTTCAATTTCTTAATAAGAACCTTATGGATTATGATCTTTTTGTTTCGTCGTTTAACTTTTGTTATGGATTGGCTCGACCTTCTTGCAAAGGCCAGGATTTTCTTGCAAGCGCGCACTGCCGAGCTGCCAGAAGTTGCCGAGCCCTGGGATACAGTAATGATTTTATCATCAAAGGAAAAGCGTAAAGATTTGAGATTTTAGTAAGTTTATTATTGAAAATGACACCTTTGTTTAACGGTAAAGTTAACACGGACTACTAGAACTAACGGACGTTCAACTCGAGGTTTAAGATGAATTTGCATAGGCCAGTTTTTAATGATTTTTTCCTTTTTGATTAATTATCTCGCCTTCTAATTATGGTATGGCTATTTCAAAGAATCTAGAATATGGAGATTTGTTTAAGTCAAAAATGAAAACATTTCGCTAACTTATACGTATGAAAAATACACGAAAAATTGTTTCTTTTTCATACTGATTGAGCAGGCAATTTCCACTCTCTATGACATATTTAAAGTAGAAGGTAAATGGCCCACGCAATTTTGAGAAAGGGAATCAAACATAAAGAAGGTTTGAACGATCTTTTTTTCATAAGTTTTGTTTTTATTTTTTCAAAAAACTAAGAAACTTCAAACTTTCGTTTTTATATTTGGAATTTGTTGGCAAAAAGTGACTATTTTTGGCTCAAGTGACTAATATCTTTGCCGACGTTCGTTTCATTTTTACCGACTTATTTTTTTGTCGTCTTTTTTTTACAAGTTGAATCGAAATCCTTCCTTATCAAAGAGGCTGAATGGGTATGAGGTAAAGTTGAATAATAACTTATTTTGTTTTTGGATAGAGGCTCAAAAGAAAGTCCATCCAGAGTTCCATTTTGAGTTCCATTCAGAGTAGTGACTGTACCAGTATCTGGTGCATCAGGTAAGGTAATACAAGGACCACTGTAACGTCCTATTTCAGGCATCAGGATATCCCCTTTGGTCCAGTTCAAAGAATATTTTGTCAAGATAGTAATCAAGATGTTTATTTGAAGCCGGATGCATTTTTCCGGATAAATAAGGCAGGATGTACGACATGTAAGACATGGTTGGAACACACTATACGACTTAACATCGTATGTAAAATATCGCTGGTCCAAAAGAATCTAGAGCAGCGGAAACGTAGGAACGATTGGTATATATAAAGCAACTTGAAAAGGTTTTAGTGTCTTATTTTTGAAAAGTGCTTTGTTTCATCAGGTTAAAATTACATAACAAAATTCTTTTAATTTATTCACCTTTACAATTTACGTCTCATTCATAGTAAAAACAAATTAATGTCATGTGGTAAGAATCGTGCAATAATTTGATTGAATTATCTTTATAGGCAGGGAAATATGCAAAACCATCTGGCAAATTTTGCTAAAGCTACAAAAATTTCAGGGATTGACCATATGGATATTCTCTACTGATTTTTTTGGGAGGACTTTTTTCTAAATGACCGGAAGCTCATTAATTATTCATAAACCTTATTTAACCTCAAGTAGACTTAAAATACTC
>JAUKPT010004840.1:0-10440 GCA_032273505.1 Nanomia bijuga
GTCAAAGAAACATAACATACAGTTCACGGTTGTTTTGTAATCTTTCCCTTGATGCGAGGGTCAAATCACTCGTTGAAAAGGTGTACAATCTCTTAGTAAATAGTGACTCCCGGGAAGTTGCTATTTACTAGTCAATAATGACTGGGGAGTCACAATTTACGGGGAGTCACAATATACTACTACACCGGACACCGCCGTTATTCGGGCACTTTTGACTTATTTGGCAAAATGTTTTTTGCATCAAGAAACTTTATAAAATAATTGCTATCAAAAACCAAAAAAAAACAAAGCTAGTTTTGTTAATGTTTTTGATTTAAAAAAAATTCTCGATACAAGTATAAACTTGAATTGAGAAATATACCAAAATAACGACATTTATTATCTTTTTATCCCACATATAGAGATTTATCCATAGATATATTGTTCCTTTTACACCTCGTATAAAAAAAATCTTGATTGCATTCTTTAATCGGCGTAAAAACATTCATTTTCATAATCCACTCAAAATAAAACTTGTCGTCCGTATTCGGACAATAATATTATTTCTTATTGAAGTGATTTTCTGGCTCTCTTTGAATTCAAAATGATGGTTTTTAACAAAAGAACGTTTACGAGATGAATAATATACATCATTCGGAATTAAATTCTTGATGTTTAGGTAATCAAAGCCAAAATACGAACATGCTTATAGGTTTGAAGGAAATTTTGAAACATTTTCTTCTTCATTGTCTTCTTCATTCTTCATGAAATGGTAAATTTTAGTATGGCATTAAGTTACTTTCTGACGAGCCTTTCTATTGAGAATATGGAATAAAACTTAATATAAACTAATTTTTGCGTCGTTTACTAAGAGAGGTCAAAACTGTTAGATTTTGTTAATGTATGGAAAATTGCCCTAAAATATTGATTGCACAGGACAGAAACCTTTTCTTACTTCACGACGTTGGGTAAATCTTTTTTAAAACGCTGATGTTAAATAAAACCACAAAAATTTCAAACGAGTAAGTGCATAATATGTTTTTAAATAAAAATACTTTTCTCAATTTTAAAAATTATCATACATTTCCTATCCTATACTCTTATGCATTCCAGTCTTCATATCGACGACAATTCTTGTGTTAGTTCGTTGGTTTAGATATCATATGTAAAATAATGCTTCATGTATTTGTTTTTATAAAGAATAGATTATTTAAAGGTAATACCATTGTGTTTTGGCGAAAATAAATTTTGTCCACCGGCGACGCTGTCCGAGTACCGGTGAAAAAAATCATCCTTGAAAAAAGGCCATATGCTAAAATCTTCTAAATATATATTAATGATGTTTAAGGGTTAAAGGCCAATGACTAGTTGTACTTTTGGCATATCAATATAATGTATATTGGGACAGGGTCTAAGATCAATTCAATCTAAAGTTAACAAATGTCCAAATACTGGTGAGCCCCCTCTAGTTGATCATGGACACCATAAGGACGCTCGATACCAAATATGACGGTCGGAATGTTTGGGGCTTACCTATTTTGTACGCTTTGTTTGTTTTCTAAGGTGAAACAATATAAAACCCTTATAAGTTGCTGTTTAAACAGGTTTTGTAAAAAAATGAAGACTTTAGGTTGATTATATTTCCTGGTGCCGAACATGGAAGATATACATCTCTCCTAAAATAAGCATGTATTTTTCAAAAAATTGTACTCACCGGGGGGTCACAAGGCGGGGATGAATAACCCTAAAATAACCCTAAATAACCCGTAAAAATTGCCGTAAAATATGACGACATTGCTCTTATTCAATATTTGCTTGGAGTTTTTTTTATAGTAAATCAATTGGAAACGCCATTTTGAAACTTCCTCGTGTAATTTCTATTAATTCCTTATTCGTATGGCTCAATTATGGAATCTTTAGTGGGCAAAAAGGGGGTCAAACGGGTCAAAATATTATGGGCTCGAAATTTGCAAATATATATCAAATAACATTGATAAACTGACTGTCACACAAAGTTGACAACAAAACATTGTCAATGGTCCAATTTGGGGGGTCTTTAGGGGTTAAACGGGGGTCGAAAGGGTCATAATGTACCCATTTCTAGGAAAATTGAATATTATGGGCTGAACATTTGCACATATACATCAAATCACATTGTAAAACTAACTGTCACGCAAAGGTGATCTAGAACATTGTTAATGGTCCAATTTGGGGGGTCTTTAGGGGGTAAAACGTGTGTCGAAAGGGTCATAATGTACCAATTTCGAGGAAAATTGAATATTATGGGCTGTAAATATACATCAAATCACATTGGCAACTTAATTGTTACACAAATTTGACATAAAAATGTTATAATGGTCAAATTGAGGGATGTATAGGGGAAAAGCGGGAGTCGAAAGTTTT
Source organism: Nanomia bijuga (assembly GCA_032273505.1). NCBI lineage: Eukaryota > Metazoa > Cnidaria > Hydrozoa > Siphonophorae > Agalmatidae > Nanomia > Nanomia bijuga. The sequence goes on from JAUKPT010004840.1 coordinate 2,383, forward strand.
TTTGTCTCTTTGGTAAAGTATTTTTTTTCATAAGATATCTTTTTCAGGCCTCTTAGAACAGTTAAGTATGTGACCGTAAGTGCCTTTTTTCAATTTTGCTTTGGGTCGTTTCAAAGCCCTGGCTAAATTAGACTATTGAATTGTTGAATATTACATCATTGAGATTTTGATCTTAATTAAGTTAAAATATGATGTTTCTTATACAAGGACAAACATATCCTGTAAAAAATCAGCATCATATCTTTTTTCAAATAAAAGTTTTGTTTCTGGTTGAAATGTATTGAAAAAGTATGAAAAGGTGCTAAAAGGTGCTAGACCAAATAAAACTAAAAATCAGAAGAAAAAACAAGTGTCAAATGTTCCCTTTCTGTAGTAAATGAAAAACATATGAAGGCAGAGGCAAAAATAATAGGATTAACCAATCTATCTGTGAAGAATCTTTGACGAAGAATAAAATGAAAGCTTGCGCGTGCAGTTAGATAGGGATTTATTTCAAATTGAATACATCATAAAGAACCTGATTGGTTCAATTATAAATTCTTTTTTCAAGAATTAGATTCATTTTGATGTTATTTTCAACTATTAACTATCTCTTATAAAACAGATTCGTGATATAAAATTGATGTGATTTTTGACAAAACGTTTGCGTAATGTTATGTCTTTTGACATCATAGAGTCAAGTTATGCTGTGTAGAAACAATCATCTCAGGATTTAACGACATTTTCCTTTCTCAAATAATGGCCATTGAAAAATTCTTTTAATTCAAACTAAAATCGTCTCAACAGAACTAGCCCTTGATACTAAGAACTTCTTTTTTCTTATAGCAAGACTGTAAATCTTTTGTACCAAAACCAACGCATTGAGGTGCACTTAAGAAAATCTAAAGTCTAATTAAAGTCCCTTGAAAGAGAATAAATTGAATATTCGATCGGTACAGATTTGGATTAAGGATGACCCTTTGTGGCTGTACAACAAAGTCGCGAGAAGTTCAAAATCAAAATTATCTATGATATTCAGTGGCAGATCTGCTCCTTTTTCTAGATCTAATGACATTAAATTGGCTTTAGAGCATTCGTCTAATTCCAAATTTAAACTGTTGAACAAGATAATTACTAATCAAATGGCAGGGTAATGAAACATTGATACGAGCGGGCTTGGATAAAAAGTATCTAAAAGGAACTATCGAGTAGGTCTGTCAACTCTAATTTCAAAGCATGCTTCATAAAAACCTTAGTCATGTTAGAGTAGTTTAAGATGATATATTTCAACACTTTGAAAGAAAGAAATCCTACATCCTATCATACTCAAATTTAATAGAAAGTGTACTCTAAATGGCCGCCATGCTGCAGTATACTTTTACTTTGTTTGAACCAAAAATAAGCATCTACATGTCATGTTGTATTTTCATTACAAAATTAGTCTTCTAGAGAGAATACAAGTGTTTGAGAACATATCAGCTTGACTGTGGGACATCCAAAAAAACAACCTATCCATGTATGTTTACCAAAAATTCAAATTTGCATAATATTTTCTGGTTGTAAATAATTATCCCTTACCTGAATCGATTCAGCGATATTTTCTTTTCTCATCGATACACTGGTCATGATTTTATTTAAACAAAAAATATCTATTTATTATTTCAAACACAATAGATTTAATCAATTTTAAAAAAGAAAAAACAATAAAGAAGTAAACAGCCTGGTGTAAATAGTGTTTATAAAAGAAGTTATTTTACTGGTTCTTATCGTCTTGAACCACAGGCGACTTAGATATATTTAAGTAGTCTGTGTTTGAACAAAGTTCAAGAATCGACTATAAAGTTTTAACATTAGATATCTCGTTTCGCTAATAGCTTCGATGAAAAATTGATGTGTTTTTCCATCGTCAGTATGTATAGAGGTAATACACGTTTCTCTAACCTCAAACATTATTGAAGAGTAGGGGGAGATCTCAAAAAGAAATTTATATTTTTTAACAGAAAATGCCTGTTGAGGGGGGTGGGGGACCAAGCATAATCTGTTAAAAGATATATGAAAACCTTGGACAAAAAATGTAGCCCTCCCTTCAGTAAAAAAGGTAAAACGGTTTGAAATAACGTTTTAAGAGTCATTTACCCTTCATTTTGCGTTGTTCCCCTAAGAAAGAATAAAAAGTGGAATGATATTGTTGCTATCATAATTATGGTTGTCTGTTAAGACGAGGATGGGGTGGGGGGTAAATGCTTAACAGATATTTTCTGTTAAAAAATATGAAAATCTTTTTTAGATTTCCATAAAAATCTGGTATTGTAAAAATTTATATTCTTAATGATTGAGTTTGGATTTAGAAATTCTCTGCACAGCTCATTATTTCTTGTGATCTTGTGATCTTGTGATCGAAAATATTTCTTAATCATACTTAAAACTTGTATCGAATTCCTTTTCATGGATGTAAGAGTTGAAAGTTCTTACTTTATTTTACGATTCATGGATGGTAATTTGTACTGTATTCCATCACCCCCCTAATCAATACACAAGTACTATTATTTCTTCCCTGTTTCCAGATAAAAACGATGGACCAGAAATTGTGTCATTTTGATGCTAATATGACATTGAAGAATCAAGATATGGCAAGACCCCAGTGGAAAAAGATCAAAATATGCATGATTTTTCAGATTTTTTGTTTTCACCTTTATAAACAATTTTCTCTTGTTTTTTAGTATCAGTCATTCTTTCCAATCACGTATTCCTTTTATTTCCTGGAATTCTCATTGAAAAGCCCCTCCAAGGTTATCAATATAACGATCTTCTTTCTTTTTGGTATGAAAATACTTCTACAAAAATATCAAAAATATTGTGAACTGCCCTGATTGTATGAACAATAAAATTAACAACGAGACTATAAAACAAAAGATTCCAAGCTATTGTATAAGACCCATAAGAGGCCTCATACTGGGCTTGTTATGATTCTATTTGGAATTATTGAGATTGGAAGTTTGATAACAGGGATGGGACGTGAGCAGAACGATGACACACGGGAAAGCAGACACAATGGATGGCAAAGTAACACCGATATTGATCGATGCTCAAAAGTCATCAACAAATAAGTTCCACTTCTTGACAAGGTTTACGAGGAGTATAACAAAGCTCTTTATCTGTGAATCTGAGTGGTAAACAAGATCATTTCCAGGAATAGTGCTTTGAGATGCCTGTTGAGTAATCTGCCTCCTCTAACAAGACAAGAATAATTTGTTGGAATCAGAAAATACAAGTGAAGAAGAAATTGGATACCAGAAAGGTAAGCAATAATACAGTTTTCTTTACGAATACACAGTAAACTAATTTGTTGGTAATGTATTATCAAGACCTTAAAAATAAATAAACGTATGTTCTTAGAATGATTAGAATCTTCAGAAATATTACAGAAAAATAATCATGGAACATACTGGGTAACTATAATATAAAATCTTCTTTGTATGGTGTCATTTGTATACAATTTTTATTATCGTAACTGGGTAACTAGTGTGAGGGTTTTATCATTCATAATAAAAACTTGTAATATTCGTATGATAAACCTTATAATGAAAAGTTAATCTTAGATTAATCAGTGAGAGATTTATTGTTAAATCTAAATCTAAATATTTTTTCATTGAAAGATTCTTCTACAGACCATAAACCCTATAATTTCTAGTAAATTTTAGATTCGTCTGTCAAAAAACAAGGTTAATCCCCTTCAGAATGTTAACTTAAGATTTAGCAATATAAGTTAGATATTTATTGAATCTCCGTTTTTGAGATAATCAAAAAGAAAATATCTCTACCTTTCTACTGTTTAGATTTTCCTATTAACCTAACTCCCATGAAATTTGTTGTTTATTTCAGATTTAATGGCATAAAATTGATAGGTAAAATCATGGCTATCTATAGATGACCGCGAGGTAAATCTAGATGATCGCATTAGATTCCTATAAAAAAATCTATGTCTACTACTAAAGTAGTTATCCATGAAGAGATTTTTCATCGGATTTTTCAGAACCATCTTTTTTCTTTTTTTATTAAGACCCTATAATTTGAAATGAACTTTAGATGTAATAGTTTGGAACTGATAGGTAAAAGCTAATTAATCGTATTAGATTCCAATTAAAGAAAATTATGGCTACGAAGATATCTTAAAAATCTTACATCAAAAAGTTTGTGACGTCACCAGTCACATGGTCCTGTTTTTGATCATTAAGAGGTTTAAAAGGTAGAATTTTCCTTACATCAAAGCAGGATAATCGCGTAGTTTTTTAGTCTATTTATAATGCAACAGGGACTCCTTAATACCCTCCATGAATTTGTTGTTTTTTTTGTATATTTTTTTTATATGTTCTTATAAACTGTTTACTCTAATATGGTTTATCTGTTTACTTACCAGTAAATGCTACTAAAAATGAAAAAGTTCTTTTACAACTCTATATTGGCGACAAAAATGGCAATATGTCTCAAGGATACAGGTTTCAATTTTTTATCTGTCTATGTTTCATATAATGTTTTAATGCCATGGCAATATACCGGTGTAGCAGATTATTTTAACTCCCTGGGAAAAATGACTCCCCCAGTTAAGATAAACTAGAGAAAAGTAACTCACATAGACTCATTATAAATTTGAAAATAGTAACCCCCTCAGTCTATTCTAACTCCCCTTATCAGTTCATTCGTGAAATGGGAGCCAATATTAACTAGCAAATAAACACTCCCTTTCCAATTCGAATTCGGCTTTAAATATAGCCCTTTAGCACCCCTGTGAATTTGAGCCTCAAGGTATTAGCCAATAACTGTTTTAAAACCAACACTACTCGCTCGTCGTTCCCTAGCTATCATAAAAATTGGGGTCATAAAATTGGATCTATTAGCTTATCCAAGAGGTAAATCACTCCATACAAGATTTCCGTTCAAACAATGGGATTTGTATGATATTTATAAAGTAAACAGTAGGATTTTATGAAAAGGTGCACGACCTTTTTGACAATGATTTACCCCTCGAGCTTAACCATCAAGTTTGAACCAAATTTGTTATGATCCACCTTTATATTCATTAAAATAACTCGTCCTTATATTCAGATGCGCACGCTAATTAATTTTTCGGTTCTTGATTGATACATATCAAAAACGGTTGCTTGCAAAAATTGATGTAACGCGTGATTTGTAAGAAGCCTTTTATTCTTCTGAAATGATCTGACTTGACAAGACTCATCTATAAAGAAATAAAAATTATGTTAACCGCGAAATTTAAAACCCACGAAAAAATATCCTTTTTTAAAGTATACGTTATTCGTTTCCATGATGTATAATAACTGATTATTGTGCTAATGACCAAAGTTTCAATTGTATTTATAGCCTCAAAATTACAGAATGTGAGTACTAGCATTCTGTAGTCCATTCGTCTTTTGTAGTCCATTCACCTGTATTTTATAAAAACACCGAAACCAAAATATAATCTGTCAAATTTTCGGTGACACCGGGCCTGGAAATAATATATATTTACATGGTTATACCAGTGTATACTACCTGAGTGTTAGTAGTGGACGAAAGGCGAGATTTGTATCAACTCAAGTATTTTTTGTTATCGCGCACACTTTTTACGAGTTCTAAAATTTAAAATACTGTGCCTTGATCGGTTTCACAATCACGCTGAAAGATTTTGCGCCCACTCGCAAATTAGACCGCGGATCAGTGTTAGCACAAGTGAGGTGACGATAATCTTTTATTAAACCATACGGGAGAATATTCCAGGAGGTATCTTTAGGGGGAAATTACCCTAGGGAATTATCCCAGCGGGGATTTTTTTTTTGAGGATATTACGGAACCACTCGAAAAAGATTGCCCAACTTACCAAAAGCTCAATATATAATTTGCTTGTACTAGACTAGTTTTAAACAGTCAGGCTAAATTGATTTCATAGTTCAAATATAAATGTCACATGAACTAGTTTTGATCCATCAGTTTACGATACATGCCTAGGGGTAAATCTCTCCTTCGAAAGGCATAAAAGATTTTTTATCTAAACAATAGGATTCATATAAGATTTCCGAAGAAACAATCGGAAATCGCGCGAAGGTTAACGAGATTTTATAGTCAAAAGTGATTCAGTCCTCGACCATCCATATACTACGTACGCAAAAAAACCCCAGATTTCTGACCCTCCCTCCCTCCCTCCCTATTCGTTATAGAACAACAGAAAATGCACCAGAAAACAATAGGTGTATGCAAGAAATGAATAGAAAAATAGTCCTGCCACCCTCTTGACATGCGTACGTAATTTATGGATGGTCCCATACATACAACTCAACTTTTACTTACCTCTTACCTCATAATGTTCTTCTAGATCTACTATGATTGGTCTCTTCATCACTGGCATTATGATATCTCTCGTTTTCAATCTACTCGTCATCATCGTCCTCGCATCAAAGAGCAGCGTGACCTACTTCGACGTCCTCATGATCAGTTTGGCAAGCAGCGATTTCGCGCAGACCATATTTGGCTACTCCGTCGAAATCAACTCCTACATGTCCCGCACAGCTATCAACAGTTCCGCCTGTAAAATAGCAGGATTCTCGACTACTTTCTTTGCTTTAGTCTCGATTGCTCACATTGCGGGTATTGCTGTCAATCGCACGCTACTCCTAAAATGTCCGTGGACAGCGAGACGCTGGATGGATCGCCCATATATGTCTATGTATATAATTATACCCAGCTGGTTGTATGGGTTCTTTTGGTCTGTGCTTCCACTTCTAGGTTGGAGCTCTTATAAAAGAGAAAATGGAGCAAAACACCGCTGTTCGATCGATTTCGCCGATAACGAAAACCACGCTATTTCATACGCCATATCTCTCCTCGTATTTTGTTTTATATTACCCGTTGTTACCATAGTTTTAAGTAACACATTCACTATAATCGAAATGAAGAAGATTACTCGGAGAAGTTTAAAACTCGGAGCAAACGGTCGGGTGATGGTACTACGACGAAAAACTGAAGCGCGAAATACTTATTTGTTGACGTTTCTTTTTAGCGCTTTTCTCGTCAGTTGGACCCCATATACTATATGCGTGCTCATGATGGTAATAGAATATAACGTCAGTAGTATTTTTCTGACATCAGCAGCTATATTTGCAAAGACCTCCACCCTGTATAACCCGATTGGTTATTTTTTGTTCATGCATGGTTTTCGGAGGCGATGCTTTCGTCTTTTAAAGAAGCTGATTGGTTTAAATGGACCACGTGATTTATCTACAACTGGCATTGTGTTCAGTGGTTGGAGTAGTATGTCTTTGTCACAACTGAGAGAGACCCGGTTGTAGTACTGACAAATTTTCGGTGTTTTAGAATTAGTTTTTAGAATAAAGATATGTCATTTCTTTTTCTTTTTACCCCATTCTCTTTTTTATTTGGAAAGTTAGGTCAAATCAGGGTCAGTGATATAAATTGTTGGCACTATGGTGGTTACCCTTCCTTAACCTTCTTTTGATACATATTTCTTATTAAATCGCTAAACTCCTCAGAAATATCCCCTTTCAGACCCCTCTTATTGTCAATATGAAGGCAAGAATCAATAGGATTTTTTCAATTCATTTAACTTATTTCGCTCTATAAGGAAAATGATTTTTGTAAAAAGTAGTTTTTCTTTCCAATACAGCTCGTTTCACGCTTTCGTGGTCGCGATAGCTTGTTATTCAAATCGTAGAAAATTAATGATCATCACTAATAAGTCTGTTATTTCTTCTTCTTTCTGAATGGAAATTTCGAATTTGAGTCTTTGATGCCAGTGTGATAAAATTCAAGAGATTCCCACTAGAAACATCTAAAGCCTTTTTAACCAAATTGTGTAGTTCGTATACAAAATATTTCCTTGTCTAGTTTGATATCATAATTGTGAATATTTGAAACATTTTGATATCTTAAAATGGTCTTGTGAATGGAATCATAAACATATAAAAATGAAGAATCTGAATAATTAGTCGATAATTCACTTCTTGAAATATATATCACCATATCACCATACCAATAAGCAGGGAATGGACGGGGGGGGGGGGGGGGGGG
>JAUKPT010004841.1:0-10839 GCA_032273505.1 Nanomia bijuga
ACACATCCACAGCAAAATTATAGAAAAACCTTCTTTGCTGAAAATTTGCACGATAGATGTCCTTATCCGCTCCACTATGAAGAATCGATTGAAGTGAATAAGTACGTAAAAACATTTATGGTTCTTGCAATTCCAGTGAACGTGCTGACAGAAAAACATGTCGGAATATTGTTTGGTGTTTTTTGAAGTTTTTTAAATTCTCAGATAATGACCCCATAATAGCACAAAAGGCATAAGCCAGGAGGAATTTTCAAAGAGTCAAAAGTTTGTTGCCCTCATCTATCCCAGTTGAGTTGACAACTTGTGAGGATTCACCATCTAGAAAGATCGATCCTATTCTGAAAAGACATTCCGATTTTAACAAAGAGCAAGAATGGTTTATAGGTATTAAGTCGACATTAAAAAGCTGCATTTGTTCTGGTTGTCTTAAGAAAGCATTAATTCAGCAAGGTGACATTCATCTTTATGTAAAGGGCTTATTCCTTAGTAGAGAAAATAACATTGTTCATATGGCGCTCCAATTTTGTCTAAAACGTTCTCGTGTTACGACCATTAAAGGTACAAAAAATAACATCAAAGAATTGCAAGGGGAAATGATGAAGGTCAATTTATGTCCTGGGATAACACTAAGTGATGAACAACTTGCAAATTCATGTAATGAAGGATTTGATTTGGAATAGTTTGACAAGTTGTAATGGTTTGAACGGCTGATTCGCTTATTATCTTAAAATTTGTATTAAGAGTTTTTGTCATTTTGTAAGAAGTACTTTTTATGATCGTTGTTGCTGAAGGTCTTATTTTGACATTTTTAATATTTGAAGTGACAAAAACTATAAGTCACATTTTGCATTGAGATACACTATTTGCTTTTTTATTTGCATATTTGCATATTTAATATGCATATTTCCTTTCTCATACATCTTTTAACTGTTCCACACTTAAATCGTTTAATTCGTTGAAACTATTTCCTCAGAATATTTTTTTTTCTTTATCATTTTTAGCGTTTCGTTTTTATCTTAATAATATACATAGCTAGTAGTTTTACCTAATCATTAAAGAATAATCTAATGCTGTCATTCAAATTAAAAGAAAGAGATGTTTGATCATCCCTAACTTCAGTTTTTTTTCTTGAATTTTGTTTATGATTTACATCAAAAAACAGGATTCTAAGTTAAGAAACATTATCCTAATTTAAAATTGATACTTCAAGTAAACCTTTTATCATAGCCAGCAGAAATTACTTTCTTTTTCTTCTAGAGAGTACTTTTTAATGTCATCAAGAATCATTCTAAACTTCTATACTTTCATTGTAAATATGTTTTTGTTTTTTTTGAAAACAAGTGAACCTAGAGATATTGCTTTTTATTATGTTAAAGTACAAAGAAGATTTTTCTTTCGATAATACTTTTCTTTCTTTCAAATTCTCATCTCTCTTTTACCACCCGCATTTACAACCCATACCACCTCGTCCCTTGTGCTATATAGCGGCGACAATATGACGGACGATATAACGTACGCACTGGGTACGAGTTTGCAACCCATATCTGATTTCTTTCATCCAAAGACAATTCTAAATTGTTGAATTTGATAGATTTTACTGAACTAAAAGTATCGTATAAAGCATATTCAATGTTAAACATTAACCTGGCAAATATTTGAAGGACCAATTTGGACTGATGAATAGAAGATGTCAGGTCTATAACATTAAAACAGCATTCGTACTTATAGGCACGTCATTATTTCTAGACATCTGGCAAACTTACAATGGGTTTTTTTGCAAATTGTTCCTGACCAAAAATACTTTGATTTTAGCCCTGGCGTTTTTTAAATTAACTTCCGGTTTTCCAGGAAATTTCCGGTATGACGTCATAGGAGGAAATAAAAAATCTTTTTTCGAAATACCCATGATATGTATATTATTTTATCAGAAATTTAACGTTCTTTACGAATCACATAAGAACCAGGGTCAAAAAATCAATATTTTTCAAGTTATTTTAAAAAACCCGTGTTTTTCCAGGTAAAATTGCCTGGTTTAGCTAGAAATCGAAAATTAAATGTCAACAATATATGTCTTGAAGTATATGGATGGATTCCAAATTTTGTGCTGATTCAAAAAAACATTAGAACTAGGGTCAAAAAACCAACAAGAAAGACAGAAATCGATAAATTTCAACTGTACCCTCTTTAATGAATGAATTAAAGTTAAACTAGAATCTCTATCTAATAGTCCATTCATTCTGTGTGTAAGTTCTATCTATGATATGAAAACTCACATATGAAAAGAAGATTTGTAGCATAGATAGTGTGTAACAACAATAGCATATTTTTAAATGTTACTATAGGCAATTCTTAAATTAAGTCCATTCAAACATCTCCCTTTGAAATCTGAAGAAAATTTGAAATCCGAAGAAAAATTGACCCAGACCAGATACAAGTCAATTCAAATTTATGGCGCTTTTCAGTATTATACGAATGCAGCTGGTAGTTTTTAAGGAAAGAAAAACTAAAAAAGAAGCTTAAATGGGATGTCTCCTCTATTCAAAAGATTCTTTCTTCACAAGATGATAATAGAGGTAAGAAAATTTGCCTTTTTTTCTTTCTATTATTTCACTTTTGATAATGTCATGATTTTACAGAAGGTCATGAATTAGTATTTTCATAGACTTGTTGTGATAGGATGTGTGTACCTCGTGTGTGTATGTGAGGGAGAGAGGGGTAGTGAAAAAACCGTTATTGATTTCGCATAAGCAATCTTATGTATAATTTTAGCCGTCTGCTCTTGTTATCTTCGGATTTGGGAGTATCCCACAGAATTCGTTGGCTGGCTATCTAACGATAGAGTAGCCGTTTTCTGCCTGGCAAAAACTTGTAACAATAACGTTTGTTTAAGATGGTTGGTGCAGATGGGAGGGATGTCTATCAGGGTTAAGTAAGGGGTCAGGGTAAGAACCTGCTAATTTCGAGTATAGAAATCAGTCTTTTAGATGGTTTCTTAGATGTTAGCAGAGGGGCCTCAATTATTTTTGGGACGTTGTGAGGTGCTGGGTCAGGCATTTTTTACAGAATAGACTTTAAATTCTAGTATTAATTTCTTTTTGATTTCTTTTTAGGATTAAGATTAAGAACATTCCAGTAACACATTTTTCAAACCATTATTTGCTTTCGAGATTATGAAAATGAATTTGATAGAAAACAAAATACAATTTCGAATCAAAAACTGGAAATAAAAATTCTATGGCATCTAAACCACTTTTTAATGTATTACCACCAGTTTCTCTTATTTGTCATATTTGCCAAAAAGAGATAAAAAAGAAAGATAAACATCGGACTAATGTTGACTTTAGTGGTAAACTCAATGATCTTGCAAAGAAGTGGAAAAAACTTAGAATTCCTGAAAATGATAGACTTGCTGGTTTTCCTCTTGTTTATGATCGTATATCTAATCTAGACAAAGGGAACCTTCACCAAAACTGTCGTCTAAAGTTCGCAACTAAACTTCCAAAATACTCTAAATTTGAAATTCTTCATGATGACGAACCTGAAACTATCGAAACCTCAGTTGAAACAAATGTATCACCAAAACCATTTACAAGATCTGACCTTGCTAGTTACTCGCAAGCAGTTGAAAAAGATGTTTGTGTAATCTGTTCCATGTATAAGGAAAATGAAGACACGTATCGTATTTCTAAAGAAGATGTGGCGAAAAAGCTTCTTCTGGCTAAAGACTACCATTTCAAAAATCTTAATTCACAGTACCATATAGCTTCTTAACGATTAGATCTAAAGTTGAAAGGTTCAGTTCATGATATTTTTACTGCTGATATATTCTATCACAACCGCTGCCTTCAAAACATGAGCTATCTTCCAAAAAAATCTGATAAAGATCCTAATATAGATTTGGTTGTAAATCATTTTAGCGAGTATGTAAAACTAAAAATTTGTCATGAAAAAAATGCTTATTTACTGCATGATTTATAGCAAGATGCAATTTCTATTTCAGAAAATTTCTAAGTGTCGTCTCTCATTTATCAAAAATTGGTCATGGGAACCCTAAGATATTGACATTGTCGTCTCACAGAATCTGAAACGTACTTTAACACCAATGAACTTAAACCACTTCGCAAATTCCGAATCGTTATACATGTAAGTCTTTCTGATGCTGAAAACAGAAATATAATTAATGCAACATTAACGTTTCTTAAGGAGAGAAAACGTTTCTCATAGTCCTTTTGGTGATACTTCCCCACTTCCCCTTATAATAAGCCTTATTTTTCTAACATAAGTTAGGTACGGTACCTGTGAATAACTTCTTCAGAAATGGAAAATTAAAATACTCAACGGAATCTATATTCGTACTCGGCTTCGCCTCGTACTCAATCATGAAAAAACATGTTATAACCTACATAAATAATAACAATTAGGAAAAACGAATTTCATACCTACAAGGCAGGACTACTTACGATGAGAAATTTTTACAAGGACGAAAAAATACGACAGTTTTTGGATTAAAACTTTTGCGAATGCTTCCACTCAAAAATGCAATGTTTCAGCCATTTTGAGGTCTTAATCTCTCCACTATTAGGCAACTATAAAAAATTTAAGAAAAGGACCAAATGAAAACCGACTTAAACATTTTATAAGGAGACCGAAACACGACGCCAACTATGCAAAAGGACCGTAACACTATCACACCAATCGTTGCCGCCCCAAGCACGTGCACAATTGGATAAAATTTTGCATGGATTTAATTTCGCGGTTTTATCCACGCGAAATTGTATCCACTTAAGGTAAATGAAAACTCTTCATATTTCACACTGTTCTTTATTGAAATGAAAAAAAAACACATTTATCTTTAGCATCATAAAACATTAACATAACCCAAATATTAGGGAGATTAAACTAATGACAATATTAACTCCATAATAATTTTCTCCAATGAGGAACAAAACAATCAAAAAACAAGAAAAATGACTCTACAATTCATCTCTTCTATTCATTTCACCCATCTACAAAATATATAGCAAGCAAATACTAAAAGAGAATGGATGGTGAGCTTGGATTTTAACAGAGGACCCGAAATCACTTATCAAATTAAATTTATTAACATTCTATAATACACAATCTTCTCTGGTGCTGTAGTTGTCATGACAGCGATATGCTACAGAAGTCACATCATGATTAGTTCGAAAGCAAAAGCGGCGATGATCTTGTTGATGTCACAAATTAAGAGAAATATTAAAGTCATAATATACATGTTATAATCTATTGATGGAAGCTACACTAACTATGAACAAAATGTGTTCATTTTTTGTTCAGACGGCGGTCGACGGGCGTGGTTCACCGTGCTTTTTTGTATGTTCATCGGCTTTTTTCATAAATAATGATTTGTTCTTTGAGAATTCTTCAGCGACATCGCCACGCAGAGGATGATCGGGTTCAGGATCGTTAATAAGAGCGAGTAATGCGTGGATGACTAAAAATATGAAAGAAAAAATTTGTGTTGAAAGCATAATAGCATAATGATCTGAATGGAAGTGAAAAACTTTCACGAAATGGATTATGTTAGTTGCGATCCTTAACCCTATTTGGACTGGGCTTTTTTGGGTGCTCTTAGACTAGGGGCGGCGGAATCCGCCCCCTCTCTTAAATATTTACAAATGAAGCAATTGAGGTATAACCCAGTAGAGTTATAGACCTCCATGGGATCTAACAGGAAAATTAAAAGGTACCCCTTGGTTCAATATTTTGCCTACATCAGTACTTTTTTGTGATGACGTCATTATAAATATATAGAAAAACCTGACATGCTTCCTTCGTGCCTCCCTCCCTCAAAACTTTAAAAAACATGCCATTGGGTTGAGACTTCCTGGAGTTATAGTTCTTGATATTATCAACCTAAAAATTCAAAGAAAATGATTTTTGGTCCATCATTTTGCAGACGCCGTCATTTTTTGTGATGATGTCATAATATATATTTTATATATGTACGGAAAAACCTGTAAAGTGCCAAAAAATGACGTCACAAGCTCCAAATTTCAAAAAACTGGTGGAGATGTTTCTCATAACACCATAAACATATCTTGAAAGAAATAGCCTCACATCACTACGCAAACAAAAGTTACAGATGTTTTATTTTTAGTTAAAATGTATTGAAAATATAGGAAATTCTGTACCTACCCCTGACGAAAGTCCTCTAACTTCAGACAGGGGGTCTAATTGACCTAAAACCTTACAAAAAGATGTACAACTAAAAAACAAGGCGTAATCTTTTTCCATTTTTGAGTTATTGAACAAAAACCACTAGGGCGGGGGGAGCCCCTCCCCCAGTCCAAATAGGGTTAATGTGTGTGAAATGATGTGTTGCACAGCTCAAGCTGAAGGTTGTATAATTCAAAAACAAGTTACCCAATTCTTTGATGGATACACCGATTTTAGTCCATAGAAAAGCCTATGCGTTTTTTAAATCTTGGTGGAAATCTTTTTCAAAAGTTAATAAGCGCGGGGGGGGGGCGTCTATTAGAGAGCAGAGAGTATGTGAGAAGTCTGTCATGTGATTTTTGTGAGAGATATTGTGAACATTTTTCTAGAATGACATCTTTGTTTTTATAGGTGAAAATCCAAATGGTGAAAATCTTTACCACATAGCCGATAACCATGACAAAGAAAGTCTACTAGCTACTAGCTAGATAGCAAGATACTAGCTTGGATGACTGACAGATCATGTTGTAGAAGCTGAAACTTAAGAAATAGGGTAGTTTTACGGTCAAAAAAGGGCTAAAGTACTTTAGTATAAGGCAAGGGTACTAAAATAATGATTTTGACCAAGGGATGGTGGTATACCGATTTTTGGCTAAAAGTATTTTAGTATGACACAATATCTTGTATTTTAGTACAGCCCCACCCCCTGAGTGCAGTTCATATCCTATCATCAATGGCTTAAGAAATTTCTTACCTTGATCTGTTTTGGTGGCTGGTTTCCAATTTTCGGGAGATATAATTGGAAGGCAAACTTGACCCTTCTCGTCAATATTTGGATGGTATATCTTAGTTTTGAATGTTACCTACAAAATAATCATTCAAAAGGTTTATCAGAATTTAAGAAAGCTTCTAGACAGAATCCTATTGGCAAAATATCAAGAAATGAATTATGATGATTATTAGTCTTAAAGTAAGATTCTGAATCATAAGTATCAATTTAACAAGTACATACCTTTGGTGGTTTAAATGGATATTCAGCCGGGAATGCTATCTCAATTTTAAATGCCCGTTTATCATATGGTGGTGAACTCTAAATAATAAAAAATAGTTGTAAGTGCTTTATCTTAATTTAACTAATATTAGTACACCTTTTGTAACAAAATACTTTAACGGGGGTAATAATGTATGTAATTCCTTTGTAAGAAATAAAATCTATTAAGACACGTGTGTATTCATTTTTATCCAATCACATGTTCTTAGATAAAAAACACCTTTTATCCAATCAAAATGCAAGAATCAATTATTGTAGGAAGTATAAAAACAAAAAAAGTAACAAAGAGAAGGAAAAAATGTATAGAAAACATAACAATTGAAAAATAACATTGATATGAAGTATAAAAAAGAACTATTTTTAACAAAACAAACAGAATGATAACAGAACACATAATTTAAAAACATAAAGTTCTTTAAAGAAACCAAAACAAAACATTTAATTCTATATTTATTACATTATTATTAAAAAAGTTTGTTAGTTCTTAAGTTTTAGATCACCAGAACTATCTTTTACAAGAAAATGAATTGATGACACCTAACCGAAAATCTTTTATGAGCCAACACTATAAATACAGTGCATGCTACAGGGGAGGGCAGGTTTTTGTGCCTACACTCATGAGAAGCATAGTTTCTAGAGGGGGTCGGGTCTGTCTTTCTAGAAGACCCGCCCTTTCTAGACAACAAAAAAGTTAAAGCGATATGCCCCTTCGAGAAAAATTCTAAATATTTTTACAAAAAGTTTTTATTAGTTAAAAAATGAATTGAAAAATAATTTGGTGCCGCAGGCAAAAAAAATTGAAATTGAACTTTTTCATTTTTTATATACTCATCATCAAAAATCTTCTACCCCCCCCCCCTATGTGGCATCCCCCTTTCTCAATGCAAAGTCAGACACCCCCCTAACTGCAGACCTTTCAATAAAGTTTTGTGCAAGGGAGCTCCTAAATCACTCTCCTAAAGTCAATCTAGGCACACTATTAGGTGCAGTATTTCTAAAAACCCATATAAATCCCCTACAAAATGCCAATTTCAGGAGATAGATAAGGATTGCAGAGTGATCATGCGCCTGAGAGGCCTGAGAATGATGTCTCTTATGAACAAAAGCATGCTTTAAATAACACTTATTCATATAAAGATATAAATTATTTTCTTTACTTTTCTTTGTGGTTGTTTTATAGTTTTTCATAATAGTAAGATTAAGTCATCCTCTTCTATAATATAAAAAATCAATTTCGATTTCAAAATACAAGAATGCTTCAATTCAAAAGCAGGTGGCGTTGTCCAATCTATAATCTTTTTTAAACATAAGAAAAAGAGTAAAAAGTAAAATTTGACTTTTTACCCCTGTGAGTAAGTTAGGTGTTCTAACGGCATTTCTTGGATATCGCCTCAAAAACGTTTTAGCAAAACCATGCTTTAACCTATACTTAATATGGTCTAGTTTCATGTTTCAAGCCAGGGATTATTTATCACCATCAAGTATGATTTGATAAAACCCATACAATATTAAAAAGATACGAAAAATAACCACGACAAGTAAACAAGAAACCATCAAAATAAAAAAAAAAAATCATTATTAATAATTAAAGTTTTCATGTTGGAAATTGATTTATAGAATTCCTTAACAACTAATAAATAAATCAAATATAATTTATCCAAATAGGGGAGCAGGCTTTATGCCCAGTTTCAGTACGACCAGGTTACAAATTGGTTGTGGTCCTAAAAAGGTTGGCTACAACCAGAATATTTGTCTGCCCTGCTATGGGTTTGTGCCCTGCATGATCCAAACAGATCAGCTAAAAATGTTATGAATGGATTAACAATTTGATGTCACAAAACTGGATGTCTACCATTAAAAAGCATGCAGAAAAAAGTGGCATCTAATCACTAAAACCTGTATACACTGGGATACAACACGCCAGCCATCAGTAAATCTGCTAAACAATCAATAGTGGTATGTACAGTATAGTATAGTAACAAGAATCTGATCAATCAAACCCTGAGGTTACATACCTAGATGAATTTCGTGGGAAAAGAAGGAGCAAGTGCCTTTAGGCTTCAATACACAGTAAAATTTTGTTTGATTACATAATATTTTATGCGAATATGATGAGAATATAATATTTTCGTTTTTCAGGGTGGCCACTTATTTTTTTTCAAAATCCCGGTCAACGCAGTACATTTCTTACAAAATTCTAGTATAATGCAGTAAATTTCTTTCAGGAGGTAACAATTCCAGAATCCCAGTACATTATCCAAAATAACCCAAATCCCAGTCAAATCTCAGTACTCGTAGTATATCCCAGTAAATAAAAGTACAAGTGGCCACCCTGATGATGCACAGTTAAAAAGCACCAAATGATCATCTAAATATATTTATGTGATGCAACAGAAATGAGAATTTTAATCTGCCTTCCTATTGTTAGTGCACAGCAAGCCCATAAACAATAGGGTTATAAAGTAATGTGTAAATAAACTCTAAGAAAATCTTATGATTCTAACTGGAGAAAATGGTAAAAGCCCCTAAAAATGAGCCAACTTGCCCAAATTTAGACACCCGATCTGTTTTTCAGCACTATAACCACCAACATTACTAAATATCATGATATGCAACATTAGAAATATTTAATCATTTCTGAGCTCCAAAATACTCTGTAACGAAGGGTTTTGAGGATAATACAAATGATTTTTTGTGCTGGATTTTATTTCTTAACTAAAATGATCAAAAATCCTAAAAATGGCCCAAATTTGACACAGTGTGCCCAGAGGTGGAAACAATTGATTTTTGAAGTTTTTCCAATAAATTCCTTCTTTAGTTCTGGTGAAAGTAGGACTCAATTTTTCGCAATTTTATGACTAGATGAAGTTGAGTTTTACAGGGTTTTATTCCAGTAGTCTGCATCCTGTCTTTCTGATGGCTCAAAATTAGGGAAATTATGGTAACATAATTGGTAACTAAGTGGTAACATTGGTAATATAATTGGTAACATAATTGGTAACAAAAGTGGTAAAATGGTAACATTTCTGTCAAGTAGTAACATTGGCAACATAATTGGTAATAAAAGTAATAACAATGGTAACATTTCTGACAAATGGTAACATTAGAGGGAGGCGTTTATTCAAAAATTCAAAAAATTCAGATTGATATTTTTTTCTGAAACACAACACAACAGACATTACATTATATTATACAACATGGACAAAATCGTTATCATTAGCATCCACATCAAGATGGAAAGACACATTGGCATCTTCAATATTGGATTCGGTAATATTTCTAATAAACACCCCTCCTTAGGGGGTGGGTGTTATGAGGGGTAGGCGTTTATTTAATATTTTGCTTTTAAAGAGGGGGAGTTTATTAGAGGGAGGTGTTTATTTGAGGATTTACGGTAAGTATGCTTAACACCATACTCTGTTCATACTTAAATGGCATAGATTCTGATTGACATAAATTCATCCGATATGAGTGTGAGCATGGAATTTAGAAATAACTTAATACACTTAACACTGGGTAGTATGAATAATATCCGGATTTGGATACTATTCTTGTAAATCCTATGGATTTGTATCCACATCTACTATTTC
>JAUKPT010004842.1:0-10839 GCA_032273505.1 Nanomia bijuga
ACGATAATTACGAACCGAGTTCCAGTTCAGACGAAGAAAATGATTTAGATCAAGATGTAAATACAGATGCGGAAAGGGAAGCTCGATTTCCCCGACGAGTAAGAATACAACACGGAATACCAGGAACGATTCCCTGGAGTGCAATTCGATTATGATATACTTGGCGTCAGTCGCATTTAAAGGAAGGGGGAAATGTAACGCATGCTTTATGCGTACTCACGTTATATTATATACGATACACTATAATTAACTGTAATTATCTTTCTTAGAATAGTTTGTACCACTTTGAGAAGATTGGGTGGTCAGAAAAAGGGTATTTCCACACCAGTGCCAGAAAATAGGGTGATACAAAAAGTATATGCAGCGATTTTAAATATTTTTATTTTTGGGCCATTTTTGGGCCCGTGAAGGTCCAAATTTGAGCCAAATCGTCAGAAATCGAAGTTCTTGGGCCCAAAAATGGGCGAAAAATTATAATTTTCAAAATCGACGCATATACTTTTTGTATCACCCTATTTTCTAGCCCTGGTGTGAAAATTACCATTTTTTAACATATAGGGATTTCTATAGGATTTTTGAAAACACTGTCTCGCGCTATCAGCCATAAAACGAGAACAGGTTGGAATTAACAAACAATGAGCCCATTTTGAAAACCTGAGACATAGGTACAACATATCTAACAGATAGCAAAATCTGAGTCTTTCACCTTTGAATCCCCCTATACCCCTTAAGGAGCAACTTCCTCCTATATGACATCCAAGTAATTTCATCTGTTAGAAGAAATAAAAACTTGAGTACCTAGAAAAAAGTTGCAATTGTATAAAAAAACATGTAATCATTTACTTCTAATGCATCTTTGTTTCTTTGCAATTGTTCCTGAGTCTCCATCTCTTCACGCACAGCTTTTGCTTTTGTATCAGCCTCCCACAGTCCAGCATAAAAAGATTCAATTTCTTTTTGTTGTTCTTTCTTCTCTTCTTTGATTTTAATCTGCATCTTCCGATCTTCGAAAATCTCATCTCGTGTTTGTTTACTAAATTCAGCACGCAATTCTTCACATTCCTCTCTAAAAAGTTGATAACATGATAACATATAATTTTATGCACAGGGGGAGGGTATAAAAATCTCAAGTGGATTTAACCCCAATTCATTGAAAACATATAAATTTCATATTATATCAAATTCTTATGTACTAACTAACTAAAAATTAATATTTTTTGACTAATTATGTTTTTTTAATGTTCCAGAATTAGTTGGCTTTTCTAATCAGCTCTTATCAAAAGCCATCTTGTGTTAGGCAATAACATTTTGTTGGATGGTTAGCTTAATGAACTAAATTTTCATCATAAACGGCCTTTTAATAATACACGGCCTTTTATCTTACATTGTATCAGGCCGATCTATCAGGCTGGAATTTTGGAAACCATGACATTGCGTCAGTAAAATCTTTGCAAATTTCGTACAGACAAACACATTGTTTTGGTTCAAATCGTAACAGTCGCGTTGAAATTATATTGAATTTCATTTTATTGTTGGTTGTATCTTATTACTACTTAAATTATTGAACCAAAATGCCGAACAAATGTGTTGTTTATGGTTGTAAAACCGCTTACGAAACTACGAAAGACAAGAGCATTTCTACTTTTTCTTTTCCTCTGGCTTCGTCTGATAAATCTTTCCTCGTTGACCACTGGGTACGTTTTGTTAATCGTTCAGATTGGAAACCGACCAATAATTCTGTTATTTGTGAAAAACATTTTGAGTCGAAGTATATATTGGTATAATTGGTAAACAACGAAATCTTCTTGATTAGAAATTAAATACCATTCCGACTTTACATATAGATATGGCATTAAAAAGCCATCTTTTTTACCTACCTTATCAGTGCCAAGAAAAACTCCTAAATTACGAGTTTACCAAGTATTAAATATTAAGTATTTAATAGTATGTATTATTAGTGGGCCGTGTAACATAATCCTCTTAATTCTCAAAAATACTATAGAAATAAATAATAATTCATACATCATTCTTAACATTTTTCAAATAAACTTATTTGTCAAATCTTCCAACAAAGCAACTAACACTTAATCAGTGATATCATGTAACATTTTTCTAAAACATCTTTCGGTAAAAACTGTAAAAAAAATGCAGTTTTTCTCCTATACTTCCTGCCAAGAATTTTATCTCCAGTAAAGTACATATCTTCGCACCATTCTTTGGCAAATCATTTGTAAATAGAAAAAATAAAAATTCAAAATTCGAAACTAAAATTACTAAACAATAATACCCTATTAATTATAAAAGAAGTCACTTTTTAGTACTGCCATTTTGGCTTACTGCTTAAATAATCAACTGAAATAAATCTTTTTGCCATGGGAAAGGGATCAT
The DNA here is from genome assembly GCA_032273505.1 of Nanomia bijuga. Classification (NCBI taxonomy): domain Eukaryota; kingdom Metazoa; phylum Cnidaria; class Hydrozoa; order Siphonophorae; family Agalmatidae; genus Nanomia; species Nanomia bijuga. The sequence goes on from JAUKPT010004842.1 coordinate 2,389, forward strand.
TTCATAAGTTTGTCTAATTTAGATTATCGGTTGGTTGAATATTACATCATCAAGAATCTGGTTGGTTCATTTAAAAATGTCACAATTTGATGTTTTATTTAAGTCGAAAATGATGTAATATTCAACCAATTAAAAGTCTAAATTAAACAAACTTTTGAGATGATTTCTAACTTGAACATTTAATGTAGCAACTTAACCAAAAAGTTGCTTTTATAAAAGAAATTAACACATTTTAATATCAATTTCTTCTTCCAAAATTCAACTTTCAACTGAATGCAAAGATACGCAAAAAAAAAAAATTAGTTCCTATTGAAACAGCATTCAATATATTCAAAGGAAATGGGGCAGAAGTCCATCTCTTTTTATTGATCTAATTTGCAAGTTTATGCATCAGTTACAACCTTCGCATGAATCGTAATTTATCATCAGTTTGATGCAAGTTTAATTACATACACAATCATATCATTAATGAAAAATTTCTATAATTCAACTGAGGAGATTCTACATTTCCAATAATGTAAAACAAATTGTAAGATATTAATGACTAAAAAGATAATAAATAGCAGCCAACGTATTCAATATTTCAATTTTAAAGTAGTTTTAAGTGAAATATAAAAGGCTATATAACATCAATTGAAGTGTGATTCTGAAATCGTTAAGACGGAGTCTGTTAGATAAACCAATGCTATGAGGGGAATTAGGTAGTCAGTTAGTACCTGAAGACGAAACACTGGATGGTACATACCGTACCTTGTCTTACACCAAACAAACATGAGAGACCGGCTGTATTTTGAGGTTTGTGCCACCGGAGAGGTCCATTAATGCCACTGTTACTTTTGCGTTCCCTAAGGTCTATATTAACATAAAAATCTCGGTAAACTAGCCTGGTCCGGGGTTAAAGATACTGATCATTATTAGCCTTAATTAACCTTATTTTGGTCCATTTCAGTATAGAGTGCATTTTCAATCTGTTGAATTCTAAAAACGGATTAAATGACTGGATCGGGCAAGAAAAGTAGATCAAAAAATCATATGGACATGCAAATATATGCATACGCACACATAACACTATAACAAAAGAATACAGACACAAACACGCATACCCTAAAGACAAAAAAGTAATTTTACTTTAGTAAGGGGTTTAGTGAGTGTTTTAACACTCACTTAACCCCTTACTATGTATAGTACGCCCACGTTAAAACCGCAAGCTCTGTATCCTCCAGACAACTGAAATGTAAAAAAAACACATGAAGCATAAGACATATGTGCACCCCCTCCCCTTCTTTGCACAAAATTAAAACATATACATACATACATTAACTACAAACTTGATACAAATTTTCACAAACACAGCCCACTACAAAATATCATGTTCATCAAATATCGAAATTATAACATGTTTTACCACGAAGTAACCATAAAACATGTGTGAAGTATTTGGTGCATGAATATACATAAACCATGAAACATTTTTTATTCATATTATGATCAAATATCATGTTTTAACACTAATTTAATTTGTTGGTTTCATTAATTAATAAAATTCTTTTGGAATTGTTGGGCTACAAACAAAATAAAATAACCTAATTCTAGTCCCAAAAAGAAACACGAGTTAACATGCAATGAAAAGCTTACTGTACTCTCTATCAACGAGATAAACTAATACACTGAAATTAAGATAATTTTCCATATGTCAAAAAAAAATAAAAAAAATAATACTTGAACCAAAACTAAAACTATTTTTACTTTACAAACGTTGTGTTATATGTTTATAACATTGATGTAATACTAAATATTTTGCCAAAAATAGTTTCCAAAGTTTATATTAGCAGCTGGAAATTAATTAATTCATACATCCCATTAAATACATATTAAGAAACTATACGAAAACCATTAAGTACCATTTTATTTTATTGCATCCCCGCTCTATTGATGATAATGAATTAATTGGTTCTACATTCCTCAAATACTTGTGCATAATACTTGAAGTAAGTCATTAATACAGGGATAATCTTAATTAAGCTGGTTAATTGAAAGTAATCAAAAAGTCTATTTGAAACAATTTTTTAACAATGACGTAAAAATGTGTTTGATGAAACCTACATTTACAGAGATACATAACTTTTTTCCCCCCTAGTTTATTACAGTAAAAGAAATCCTAAATCTATTGCAACGAAATATCCTTCTTAGAAATGAAACTTTTGAAAAATTCCATGGGAAAACAGCAAAGTCCTTTTTCACCCTCAATTAAATTCGTCTTTTTCGAGATAACAAAATGATAACAAAAAAATTATTAAGTATCACTCCCCAAATCTTGGAAATATGTACAGCAATATCAAGAAGATTGTCAACTAAGACCAAAGGCATAAGGAAAGGAAAGAACTAGGGTCTGTTCAAAATTTTCCGAGTATGTAAAGGTCTGTGCTGACAAAAATACAAGATAATTTTGGTTTCATTATGTTTTTCAAGAGTGCCATGATTGGGGGGCGAAAAAGAATTTCGTTCCTAGCTAGATTCTCTTTTTTATATTTTAAGTAATTCAAACACACAACTAGACTTTACGGATGAGGTCATAAAAGAAGAAAATATTTTAATCTACAGTAAATCAATGTAGTTTTTGTTTGTAGCATGTGTTGAAGATAACCAAGGAAGATCCCCCAATCGGTAGAACATAATATAATACAGTACGAGACAATTTAACCAAAAAAAAATACAAGCAAAATGTCATATGCTTCTCCTAAGACGTAATTTTCACTTAAACATATGCTAAATATTATCACATACAAAAAGCATATAAAACTTCCTTCACAACAACCAGTCTTTTTCTTAACTAACACTCATTTTATCTAATGAAATACACATTCCAGTAATTTGAGAACACACTTTTTCTCTCTTCTCTCAGAAAGCAATCAAATCTTTCATGTTTAAGTATAATAAATTTTGTTTATACACAGATCAGAGTACTTTCTGTATACTCTTAATCTCTGAATCATTACACTCAGCATGAAGCCAGACAAAATATATGAGAATGCACTCAAACGCGCATTTTTGGAAAGCAAACATGGGAAAAGTTTCGACGAAAACAATTTCTAATGACAAAATAGTTTTTTTTTTGTAAGATATCTTTCAAATATTTGCAGTTCAAACTACAACAATAACTAAGACAACAAATTTATTCTCGGTTGTATTTACAGAATAAGAACGAACTGCTGTTACAAAAGCCATTTTAAATATCAGCATCACATTTTTGACTGCTAAAATTTCTGACTACCAGATAAAATAATCTCTTAATCATTACACCCAGCATGATTCCAGATGACGCCGGAAAAAAAAAGAGAATGCGCTCAAAAACAAACAACACTCGTGAATAGCAAACATTGGTTCAACAAAAACAAACAAGTTCTACCAACAACTTAATAAACCTTTTTTTTGGATAGTGAAAGGTTTCCAACTCAAATCATAACAAACACCAACCAAGAAAATATTCTCAGTCTTATATTGGAATGTATTCTGCGTATTCATGAATGCCCTTATTATAGAGCAATTTTTTCTTCTATGAGTAGAATTATAATAAAAGAAGATAAATGGGTCACGAAATATGAGTTTCTGGGAGTTACGAATAGTTCTACTACCCATCATAAGCCTTTGCTAAGGCCAGTCGTGAGTGAAATCGTTTTTTAAGATACTAGAAAAGGATCAGTTCCGCCACTCATTGTTATTACAAAACAATCATTGAAAATATCAGCATTTCATATTTTCTCTTAGAAGCAACTAGATGATACTCTTAATTTATTCCCAAGAAACATTCGAACATTCGAACATCCTCAACCATCACACTCAGCATGACACCAGAAAAATCCCAACAAAGTACCATAGAATTAACCAAGAAAGAAATTGGCTATTGAAATCATATAGTAAACAAAAATGTTAACAAACCTTGATGAGAATCATCAGGGGCCAGAAAAAGAACAACAAAGATTCACACTGGTTTGTCTTGTGTCATGATAAAATTGATTATGCAATGAAAACAAAAAAATGACCAATTCATCAATCAGTAACCATGTCAACGACAACCACATAAGGGTTAAGCCACAAGATCCGTGAAAATGTGTAGTGATACACTCAATGAAATGTGGCTTTCTTGAATTTTGGTTTATTTCAGATTATAAAAATTGTTCAAAGGTAGGCAAAATGTGAAAAGTCGTCTGGGAACAAATTGAATTGGAATGAAAATTTCTCATGAAATAAAAACCCAAAACTTTCGGTGTTATTGTAGTAAAACACTTTCTTTATCTTTATCGAAAATATATACAAATTCAATCAACAACTAAACAAATGAATTAGTATGGAAGAAAAAACATTCAAAACTTAAATTAGGTCTAGTCGAATAACACGAGTCTACAGCTAAAATGTTATTGCCTCATCACCAAAATATATTACATATTATATGCCATAAATATTTGGCTGGAAGAGAATTTTAAGTCATTAAATCATACACAAAAAATGTATTTGAAGTCATTGTCATACGTTGCAAAACTATAAGTCAAAAAACTTGTTTTGTTACCTCTACTTAAAATTCATCTATCATAGCTTTTTTCTTCAGCAACCCACCGTTGCATAATCTTTAGTACAGAAATAAACTAACATTTGACATTAAACTAATTGAAAATGATATCTAGTATAAAAATAGTACATGTTGATAAAACAGTATACGACCTTTGTAACAGGAAAAACAATCAGTATGGAACTAATGTCAAAAATGTTATCTCAAAGAAACCATCTGCTAGATATCAGTGGTGGGTTAAATAGGTCATTAGTTAAAATCAAACTCAAACATGCTACAAACTAATGAGAGTCATCAACCTGCCATTGCATATTGAAATTAAACTTCCGTACATATTTTAATTGAAAATAAACCTAAATATCTACTTGAATTTTCACTCTCAACAAAATCTATTAATGTATACATATTCTTAAAGTTAGTTGTTTGGTTGTTTTGACAAAATCCTGTTATAAATCTCATTTCTTAATTTAAGGACAATTTGTCGTTAATACTATTAACAAAACAAACACTGCGTGGGCCAGCGTGAGCAATCATCTCGAAGGAAAGAACCTCATAATGCATCTTAGTAATAAACAAGATATATTTCGAGAAGAGCTTTGCCTTCAGTTAGCTAACAATAACGAAATTCGCAGTAAAACATTCAAACAGCAAGGAAAAAAAACGTCAATGAAATTTTGACTTGAATATTTCCTCAGAAATTTAGCAACAAGGCTATAAAATAATCTTTTTTCTGCCAGCAACAACAATTCTCTGTTGTCAATAACTCCAAGGACTGAAACATTTATTACAAGAATCGCGTTCTTCTTTTTCTTTTCTCTCCATTTAAATTTTCCAATACTTCAAAAATCCCTTACCAAGAAAACCATATTCTACTTTTGCTATTTTTTTCCTTCTCTTGTGCTGTCACTAATATTATGACCACACGCTCACCGAACTGTGACTTTGGTGTGGTTTCTACATAATAAAACATTGCATAATAATTTGAAGGCTTTTTGAAGAAACTATAGCAAAAGGACAACATATCTTGATTTTAGTTAGAAGCCATGCAGAATATACTTTTTCACTCCAAGAAAAATGGTATATAACAATAAAAAATATAAAATGCAGATCTTTCGTCTTCAAATTTTATTGGTTCAAAATAACATCTTGAAGATTTTTATTAGTTCACTTGAGAACCGTATCATAGTTTTAGTTTTAACAAAATATCAAATGGTGAAAGAGAAGCACCTTGTGCACCCAAAAAAATCAGAAGATATCAATTAACAAAGAACAATATATAGAACCACTACCCAAACCTTACATTTTCTCATACACTGCAATACATTTTGCTCCACCCAAATATCTTCAATCCTTAGCAGTAGCATTAAAATACATTGTATATTATGTGATGAATGCCTACAATACGTGAAGAGTAAAGTTACATGAGAAATCTTAGCAATGAGGAAATGTTAATTCTTTAAACAGGTGATGATGAATTAAAGTTAAGCCTATTAACCTTGACTCTTTAACTTTATCAATATCTCATTTCCACAAAATATTGTTTGAAAAATATTTGAACGCTAAGCTTGTATCAAGTTACATAACAAATGTCAAATTGCCTTGCTTAGTAAATAGAGATAATAATGAGCAATAAAATAGACTTTTTTCGTGGTTGTAGAGAATAAGGCTTTTCCACGTGAATTTGTTGTTATTGATGTCATGTACACAAAATCACACAAAAGCGCATAAAAATAGGGTTTTTTGTGACACAAATTTTCACGAAAAAAACTGAAAAACAGGCTAGCTTAAAAAAGTGAGCACTCACAACTTAAAAAGGTGAAATGCTAAGCTTCTGCAAAGCTAACAAGTTATCATTTAGTTTTCAAATAAGGTATAATTGTAGCTTTTGCTTCAATTTTTTATGTAGATGCAAAAAATAATTCCAGCCTAAACCTGGGTTAAAATAATAATATTTCCTAGCTTTTTTCCACTCTTCCAGGATGAAATCAGGATGATTTTCAAGCCTTTCCAGTCGTTTGACAAAATAACATTTTTAACTAATATTTTGGTATGAATGCTTCACTAATTAAGAAATTTAATGAAACTATAAAACCGAGATCCTGAACTTCTTAATTCAATGAAGCTATGTCTGATGCTAATGTCTATTGAAATAAGTTTTTCTGAAGCGGTTAAGCTTAGCAATCAGACCTTACAAGACATTAATAAAAACCATCATCTATATTCCTTTCTTAACAAAAAAACTAAGAAGATAAATGGGTGAAATTTCTATATTAAATTGGATTTCCAGCCTTTCCAGTCACAGAACCAACCGTGCTGTTATAAAAAAGTTCTATGCTTTCTATGCTGTCTATTCGGATTTTTCTGTTAGTTAATATTTTGTGAACTTGTGAGATTTCTCCAAAAAGAAAACATGACTCATAAAAAAAAATAGAAAATCCAAAAAACAATCAGCTGCCTGTTCAGCTACTTTATCAGTTCGACAAAAACGACATCAAAAACGACATCAATATAATTGATTTAAAAACATGAAAAGCACAGCTTGTTTTGTAAAAGATTTCACATGCAAACAGTAAAAGTGTATTGCGTGTATTGTTTGAATGATAGTTCTGTGAAAAAAGCCACAAAGAAAAAGAAAAAAATCTCAAAAATTGACAATGCAAACAGAGTGTAAACCATTCGTAATGAACAAAATAAGAACTATTTGATAAGATTGTGGCTTGTTTTGTTTACAAAATGGATGTGTAAATCTTGCAGTGTTTTACTTGAGCTTATCACTCAAAATTATTAAAAGAGTGAGGGATCATCACAAAACTTTGTCTAAATTCGACTATTGATTGATTTTTGACTATTGATTGATTGAAAACTACGTCAACAAAAATCTGATTGACACATTTCAAAATGTCACAATTTGTTTCGTCTATTTTACTCATAATACTAAAAAAAATACCATAAAAATATACATTATTAAAATTACTTCAAAAATTGTATGCCAACAATCAAACTACATTCAAAACATCCATTCTTCAACTTGCAGGTAAATTCCCCATTTGTTGGTTAAAAATTTCATCACAAAGATCTCAGTGGCGGATCTGGCTCAACTTTCAAGTGTCTTCAAAAATGGTTCACCCAAAGCTGTAGGAAAATTTCAAATTTCAAACACTAGAAAGGCATGGAGGCACTATTATACAGAGTGTTTGCCCTTTATCTTGAATTCATTTTAACAGTTTAAAGGGTCAACTTAGTCTTAAATAATTGCTCTTATCATCAAAAATCAGTGTCTTCTTGAAGACACTGAAAACACTCCAGATCCGCCACTGGATCTGATTGGTTCATTTACAACTATTAACATGAATTTGAGATTTGATAATTTATCAAATGATGACATTTTTGAATTTACAGACAATCCCTTAGTTGAAGGTCTAAAAACTTAGCATCAGCAACACCCTACCTTCAGTTTCTTCACAACATTGCAAAAAAAAAATCACAAAAATAAATGCAATTATTCCTGTATGAGTTTTATAATATAAATAATGAAATAAAATGCAGGGAATTTTAATATTGAATTTAAAAATAAAATCCATTATTAATCTTTCAAACAAAAAAAAACTATTGATAAGTACCTTTGAATAATTAATTACAAGATAAGAGTTATAAGAGTTCTGTTCCCAGTTAATTATTGCAATGAACTATGTCGAGACTAATTGACATATTGGAGTAGTCAAAACAAAAGAAGAGCTGACGAATAACCCATTGGCGGATCTGGAGTGTCTTCAGTGTCTCCATGAAGACACTCATTTTTGATAAGAGAATATTTTTTTTCGGCAGGTTTTCATTATTTAAGACTAAGTTGGCCCTAAATATTGTTAAACTGGGTTCCAGATGAGGGC
>JAUKPT010004843.1:0-10839 GCA_032273505.1 Nanomia bijuga
AATAAATTATGTAAAGAAAAACTTTTATTTTGGATGCAATTAATCACGATGAATCATTTCACTGCACTAAAAAATGTATATAATATATATATATATATATATATATATATATATATATATGTTTTTTTTTTTTTTTTTGGGGGGGAGATTGATTGAAAAGTTTCGGGGTATGCAAATATTTTGAGAAAATCCTCTCACCCCCCACCCCTCATAAAGATTGTAGCCCCCTAATTGATTCATTTTGAAATGTCGCAATGTGAAGTGAAAATCCTGTTCAAATTGTTCTGCGAACCGATCAAAATCTTCACGATGTATATTTTGAACAACCAATAGTCTAGATTAGACAACATTTTGATATGGCCCCTAAGTTTATAAGAAATTCTTAATAAAAAAAAACTTATAAATCGCTTTTACAACTTTTCAATGCTATATCTTGAATAACTTGAAAAACAGGCAGGCAGCAGCAGCAAAAAATTGCACGAGAAAACATGAAAAATCATCCGCTTGGATTTGAAATTATAATTCAACAAAAAAATGATTCTTTCTTTGAAATATATTTCCATCTATAATCTCATCAGTCAAGGTTAAGCACACTTATCTTCATCTAATCAAGTCTATTTCTCGTGTTTCTCATGTTTTCAGTATTCAGTATTCAGTATTTCAGTATTCTAATCGTATTTTCTTTTTTCCCTCGCAATCGTTCCGTAGATTTATATATTTTCACTTTTTTTTATGTCCCGGGATTGCATTCTTTGTCGCAGATGCTCGTATGACGTCAAATCAACATGTGGCTCACCACAAACTCTAGCACTCCCTGAACATCTTGCTAAATAATACACGGATCAAACGATCACAATTCTTATTTACAATAAACACTACTTCCAGAACAAAAACGAAAAAAAAAGAAAATGAAAAAGAGAAGAAAATTGAAGAAATAGAAGCCCTTTAAAAAAAAGCCTTTCTCTCTCGCTTTTTTTTTTATATTCTTCCTTTTTTTTTTAATCGCACACGATCAATTTCAAAAGTGTTTCGTTGTTTGACAAAAATGAAATGTAAAGGAATTTGAAAACTCTGCCCCTATTTTAAGAAGAACTTTTTTTATTCTACTTATCCTTTTCCCCTTTTTTCAAGTCACATGTTTTTGATGTTTTTTTTTATTATTTGAAAAAAAAAAGAAAAATTGGAATACCATCAAATTTTTCTACAAGCAACCTGTCGCCATGAAAATTTCGCTCTTCTTTTTTTTGTCTTTTGTTTTGTTTTGTTTTTTAGTTACTGGGTTTCACTTACATTCTTTTCTTTCTTTCTTCCATTTTTTGTTTTTGTTTTTTTAATGTTTTCATTTTATTTTTAATGCTTTCTTTTCAATTTGAACATAATAGAATTGTAAAGAAGCTTTATATTCGATAGCGAGGAATGGTTTTTAGTATTTTGTATACGTCGTCATTTTTCTTTTTTTAAGAAAGTTTTTTTATTTCATTCTTCTTTCGCTAAAGGGAAAACGAAATTAGCTAGGAAGAAGAGAAGGTCATAGATTAAGGTCTGTCAAAATTATATTGATTGTAATTAATCAAAGGTTTGGTGATCGCGTTGGCCCACTAAAACTACAGGAGACATGTGAGGAGACGAGAAGAGATGTAAGACGTGTAAATAAAAAAGAAAAGAAAAAAGAAAACAAAATTGTTACTTAAAAAAAAAGAATATTTGCTACACATATATAGGAAAACAAAAAAACAAGGCCGAATGGTTTTAATAAATTTGATCATGACTGGTCATAAAGCAAGCGAACCACTTTCATTTCAGTAAGTTGTTGTTATTGTGACATTTTATTTGTTGCTTTTGTACTTTTTAATATATTTTTTGTTTTTTAATTACTCGATTTAGTTAATATTGAGTTTTTCCAGTAAAAAAAAAAGGATTTCAGAAAAAAATTGTTATTAGAGATGTAGTTCCGTTCTCCGATTTTCATTTTTTATAAGAAAAAGGTTACATTTTTCAATTTACTCAATTCTAATTTTAAAGCCTCTTTTTGCTTGTTATGACATGAAAATGGATACTATGGAAACACGACATTTGTGCGAAGATCATAATCAGTTTTGGCTTTTCAATGCACACCCAATAATATCGAATCAAACTTTCCAAGAAGAATTCAACTACATGGATTTACACCAATTTTTCATACATATATTTAATTAGTCAAAAAAAAATGGCGACACAAATATTTCTTCATTTTCTAAATTTGTTTGTTCATGTTTTTCCCATATGAATAATTAATCGATCGATTAATCATTATTATCAAGACACTATTCGTTGAATGAAATGTCGGTAAAAAAAGTTGTGAAAAGTGGCAAAAATGTTGAAAATATCGACCATTTAGCCCAGTTTATCTCAGTCTGCGATGACATCATTCGAAAGGCAATTTCTCTTTTGACAAAGTGTGTACAGTGACAGATATAGAGTGAATTCAGCGTATTCATGAAGACACTCATTTTAAAGCAAATATTCCTTTTAGGAGTTGAATTAAGATAACAGAACATAAATCACTCCTAAAAATCTGACCAAAAGTGAGTGAAATCAATTTTGAAGATACTCAGAATAAGATTCAGATCCGTCACTGTATTCTCCGCCCACATCGATCGAAACGTTAATAATATTTTGATCTCTGCCAAACCTTCTGTTCTCACTATCTCTTTTTCTCAAACATATTTCATAAAACATATTTTTTTTCTATTTTTAAACTTTTAATTTTTAAATTTTTAAAATTCTAGGAACAGATTTTATTGCCATGTTTTTCTGCCTTAGTTTCAACGCGATGCGGGGATGGGGAAGTCATCTTTTTATTGATGCTATGACAACAATGCCTAAAAATACAATTCTTTTTCAACGCAATCGGTTTAAGTACAACCTTTCTATATCGATATCGAACCGTAGATCGATCGCTACTATGTTAAAGTATTCGCAGTTTTTTGTAGTATTAACCAATAGTATTCGCAGCACTTCGGATTTGCGTCATATCCTGATATGAGCTTTTCTATAAGAGAGACATATTTTTCTAGAAACTATCTCGCAACTTTGTCTAGTTTAGACTATTGATTGGTTGAATATTACATCATCTAGATTCTGATTGGTTCATTTAAAATGATATCAACATTTTTGAATTTAAGAAAACATCTAATGGTGACATTTTTAAATGAACCAATCAAAATCGTCATGATGTGATATCCAACCAATCAATAGCCTAAATTAGACAACGTTTTGAGATGATACCTAAGATAGCTCAACACAAAACAAAACGATGACATCACTTAAATGTTTTACCCCAAATAAATAGAGGTAGAATAAGAAGATTATCACTACGCACCTATTGTACCTCTTAGCCAATCAGAATCAAGCAGCAAATTGAATTGTCACGATTGGTTGTTTTTTTAGGACGTTTCCAAAATTGTCACCTTTCTTAGTGTTTGTTATTGCTTCAATTAGAATGTCAACTGTCAGATTGAGAAGGTCGTACGGGTCATACTCCTGACCCTTGCAAGGGTGATAATATATGATGTCATTTAGTTTACGTGTTTTGAGTGGATTATCGTGAAAATTGTCTGGCTAATAATATTATGCAAGGATGTGAGTCATTTGATAGGAAACAATGTAAAGTTTTTCCACTGTGTACAGGGCTTTAAAATAACTTCATATTAGTCGGACATATATTTTGGCCAAAACTTCGAATTTTTTCTCCATACCATCTTCCAATTTCTTCCCTGTTTTAGGGTCTGAAACAATAGAAAACAATAGAAATCACTTATTTCTTCCCTGTTTCTATGATTTTGTTGAATTTTTTCCCCACCCCCGAGGGGGGGGGGTGCTTTTGGACAAAATATTTTCCTGTGAAATTTTATTGTATTTTTTGTATCTGTAAATTTTCTTTTTCGTCTTTACACTGATTATTTTTCTGCAAAATAGATTGATTTCGATTTGATTTGATTTGATTTTGATTATAGTAAATAAATCATTAACAACAAATAAAGTGATTTTAAACTTAACACGATTTAACAAACCGAATATGTGATTTAACTTAATTATGGATTGATTTAGGCTAGCTTATTCGACCCTCTATTTGGCTAGTTGATTAGCTTGTTACCATGAATCTGACTTCTTAAACAACTAGGAACTAGCTTATAAGTGATTTTTACGAGCAAATCATCCAAAATTAAGGCATGATAGTTCCACCTATTTTTGGAACTTAAATTCTATTCTGGCTCACATATGCTTGACGCAATATTGATTGTGCCACCTTAGTCATTCACCACTATCACCACTATCACTCAGCTATCTTTCAAACGGCACGTTCTTTGATACAGGTAAGGACTCATCTCAAAACTTTGTTTAATTTAGACTATTGATTGGTTGAATATTACATCATCAAGAATCTTATTGGTTCACTCAAAAGGTTTTCATCATTTTGAGTTTTAACAAGATATCAAATTGTGTCGTTTTTAAGTGAACTAATCGGATACTTGATGATGTAATATTCGACCAATCAACAGTCTAAACAAGACAAACTTTTGAGATGTTCCCTTATCAATTTCTCCATTGCTTGTTCCCTTCTTTTATCTTTCTTCTTATTGTAACTCCTTCCTTCCTACAAGAACTCACATCGCATCACTCACATCTCGAGTTCCGCTTGATACATATGTTATACCCTTATCAGCTCTTTCAATTCTCACTTTTATAAACGTAATTTAGTTTCTAGTTTCCTTATTATCACGGGGTCATCTTATTATACTCGTGTTATCATTTTCGAAACTATTCCTTTTGGCCTTCCCTTTCCTCCCTCCTTTTTTTTATTTACACATGGGAATATTTTTACTGCATCTCTTTTTTAGAAGCACTATTGTTAGAAGCGTCAGGTATTTTGGACACAATTGTCCTCTATAAAAATTATATCCTGCAATTATCCTCATAAATCAATTAAGCTAATGTAAATATTTTGGACAAAAGCCCCTCTCCCCCTCCCCTAGGGCAGAAATAAGTGATTTCTACTGATTTCTATTGTTTCGGTCAGGGATGAAGTTGGGAAATGGTATGGGACAAAAATTAGGCGAATTAAGCGAATCGGTCTACATCCCAGATACTTTTGAAATGTTATCGAACATCAAGTTTTTTATACAATTTTTTTCTTTTCTTTACTTTATATTGTAAATATATAGAAATAAATCACTCTTGTAACTATAATTCGATATGTGATAAAACAAAGTACTCTCTATGATATTTTTTGGCTATATGCTACTAGAGCTTATATGGTCTCATAATGTTATCTTATCTTACATTTAGAAGGCCTAAAACATGTTTTTCTTACTTTCTTAACCTTGTGATTAACTTTGGTGATATTTCAAAGTGTCGCAGCTACATTCAGTTGAATTCAATTCAATTCAATTCAATCTCTTCTCTTTCACAGAAGTATACAAATAGTAAATAATTGATAAAATATCATAGGAGTGTACTTAAAGAATATCGTACCAAAATTCGATTAGATTTCCAAAAGCGTTACGAGAACGCTAACGAGACTCGTCCCTTTTTGTATTTGTTGTTGCGATAGACAATGATTCAAAACGCATTGTTTATATTCCATTAAGAATCAAGAATTGCACACGCTTGAACATGCTTGCTTTTTGAAAATCTTTGAAAAAGGAATGTAATTAGTTCTCTCGTTTGAGCCTCGCATTGCTCCTTCTACTGTAGTCGTTATATTTTACCATACGCAGTTTTCCGTTTCTGCTATAGGTTAATACGAAACGATTACGTCTTTAAATCTTCTTCTTTCGGAATAATCTAAGGGTTTTACATTGTCCGGAATAGACGTCCCCGTTATCAGGTGACAGGAAATCCGAGTAGCTTGTTTTCAAAATAAATTCAAAACCCTCACATTTTCAACACTGGCATACGGTTCAGAGAAGTTTCTCATTTCGGAGAAAAATTATGGATGATTTTTTCTCTTTCGTTTCAGCCTAGATAATGTTGAGCGTTAGGTATTTCTTTTGATCCAGCAATATACTTTTTAACTAAAGTAAGGCAAGGCAGAATAAGTGATTCCTGGATTTTCAAAGGGTTTATATTACAAATTAACTTTGAACCGTTCTTGAGTAAATCTATTTGATGCAAAAATGATCCAAAAATTTCATCGAAATTCTTCACTTTCGTTTCAAATTGCTCTGTATGCTTGCAATTTTCTGTAACGATCTTTAATCTGGAAACTAGAAATTAGAATTCTCAAATGTTCTACCATTATGATTCATAAATATAAACATAATTTGTCTAGAGCGATGACCTCAAGTGGACACTTACTCACTTATTAATCGCTGTGTCATCAGACGATTAGCTTATCGCTCACGATTATTGCGAAAATATTTTTTTGAACGAAGCCCATTGTACGTATACTTATCACGTGTTCATCTGAAAGATTTGTCTAAATTAGAATAGAAATTAATTGAATGGTTGAAAATTACATCATCAAGAAACTGATTGGTTCAATTCAAAATGTCACAATTTGATGTCTTCTTAAAATAAAAATAATGAAAAAAATTATACGGGAACCATTAGGAATCTTGATGGTACAATTTACAGATAGCAAATTCATACAAAATGTTGTATCAGACTCAGTTCAAATAGTGTGGCAGTTTGATACTCCCTCTGCAGTTTATCAGCGAGTTGTTTCGTAATCTTGACGATATATTTAAAGGATTAACGAATCGCTTCCGTCGAAACATTGATTCGACATACATGACTTGATTTCCGAAGGGTGAATCACTCCTTATATAGGTGTACGAGATTTCTAGAGAAACAATATGATTTCCAGAAATTTCTGTAAATTTAATTAAAATATAATATAATTTTCTGGAATCGTTTACGAGATTTCCGGGCAGATTTACCTCTCGTTGATTTTAAACTGGGATTGTGGAGGGGGGGGTATTCAACAAAATTATAAAAAATAGGTAAGAAATAAGTGATTTCTATTGATCGGACGCTAAAACAGGGATGAAATTGGAAAAAAAAATCAAAAAGAAAATCTTTAAAAATCTTTTGCAGAATACAACCCGTGGAAGTGAAAAAGCATACCCCCCAACATTTTCAAACGATTTTCGTACCCCAAAATAAAATTTTCAAAAGATTTTCGTACCCCAAAGAAATCCTCTCACCGCCCACCCCTCATAAAAATTGGAACCCCCCTTGGTCATTTCGCCGTTGATGTCTTCACTTCACCTCTTTAATACCAGTTTGGTATTTACTTGTTTTTCACGACCTTTTCACGCAGCACGTAGGATGAGCGCGTCCGCTGTATTATTCCGTACTTATAACACACTTTTATGTAATACACATCCCTGAATACCTAGCGTTCCGGTAAACGTATAATTATCATACTTTCTACGTACACTATTTGTAACATTATTACTAATCATCTTGACTACTATACTTTGTGGGTAAAAGTGATGTGCGTGTGAATTTTTGTGTATGGAATTAGTAAAATTGATGTTGATAAAGATTTTTATTTGATCGTTTAGTGGTGCAGTTGATTGATCGCTAATTTTTCAAGAATGATGCTTTTTTTTATTATTATTTTTTATGCAAAAAAAATACATTCATCGTACAGATAAATGAAAGTAAAATGACATTATAAAAAAAACGAAACTCTGATCAGCGCGATGATGAAAATGTGTAGGGATCCTCTCGAAAGGTAGCCTAATCTAGACTTTTGATTGGTTCAATATTACATCATCAAGAATCTGATTGGTTCATCTAAAAATGATCTTATGTTGAGATGATTCCTGACCAAAACCCGCTGAAAAATAAACGCTAAAATGACGACGATTTTGAATGATGCTTATAATCATAATTGGTTCATCCCTGATTTTGATAATTCTTTTGTTATGAAATAATCTAAGCGTTTTTTATTTTTGGAGTTGATGGTTTATTAATCATTCTACCGATCAAAAGTCTACAAATTGTTATAAGAGCTACTAGGAACCCGAGTGCTAACCATAAAGATAAATCACTTCTCCCTTATCACAGAAATGTTTACCATTCGTAATCATTAGAAAGATGGTGTTTTTGACAGTATTGATTTTTAGTCTTATTCACACGACGTCAAGAAAATGATTCATATGAAGATTTTTAATTCTGATCACGTATCATATTTTATCCAACTATAAATATATATATATACTATATATTATAAACATTATTGACGTTTGTCAAGAGCCATTTCTGAGATCATTTGTTTTAAATTTCGTCAAATATAGTTTCATTCGCTGCTTTTAAACGAGTATTATTTTCAATGCTAAATAGTTTCAGTTGCTTTTAAACGAGTATAATTTCAACGCTAAATACTGATGTTAGAAGAATATTTTGTATCTTGTCTAATACGAAATATTTGAGGGAAGAGCGATCAATTGGCTACATCTATAGTTTAAAATGTTTTTGTTAAACCCCGAGTTAATGACCCGATGACGCATCAAAATCTAACTAGGTCAGACATGACTTGGAAGAATTTTTCGCCGGGTCAAAAATTTGAAAATATAATTTCATTGAGTCACGTTAAATCTTTAAATTTAAATTTTAGGAGTTGACCGGGAACCCGAAATTCTTTGATTTGCAACAATTTTTTTTTCTTGAAAAGTTCACCGTGGCATTCTTTTTTCTTTTTAATTTTTAACTGGGTCAGGCCAAATCTTTATATTTTCACAGGGATAATATATTTTGGAAGTTTTTTCAACGGTTCAAGAATTTTACGGGGTTAGGTTCAGGTTTCGCCAAATTTCGAGGGCTTCTTCATTGATCACCATGCGAGTTCTTTGATTTGCAACAATCATTTTTCAAGAGCCCACCGAGGCAACAATTCCATTCTTTTGTAATTTTTGTATTTTTACCGGTTCTATTTTGGATTATTTCCACCGAGTCGAAAATATTTGGAATACTTTTCATCGGGATTTTCACCGGGTTGGGTTTTCACCGGGTCACTGACTCAGGGTGTTTTGTTATTTCGAAATAGAAAAATAAACAATTATTAGACGAGATAATGTCATGGAAACTATGGGTTCTAGAGATATATTGAATGAGGTGTTTGGAACGTTGGTAGAGAACACGTCAATTTTCAGTCAACAGTGTCTTCTAAAACAGTAAGTAAATAAAGGGTCACCTCAAAACTTTGTCTAATTTTGACTTTTAATTGGTTGAAAATTACCTTATCAAGAATCTCATTGGTTCATTTATAAATTATATCATAATTTTTGACTTTAAGAAAACATCAAATTGTGACATTTGTAAGTCAACCAATCAGATTTTTCATGATGCAATATTCAACCAATCGAAAGTCTAAATTAGACAAACTTCTGAGATAACCTCTAAGTGAATGTCAAATGTCTGATGGCCAACTATTCATGATGCAATAGTTTGTGGCAATCGAATAGAAGTATTTTAGGGAAAGTATTTTTTCTTCAGATCCATCTCTTTTAGTTCATTCCTTCATAACCTTTTTCTTATGATAAAAATCGATAAGCGAGTAGTAGCTAGTCAAGTTAGGTGCAAGTTATGTTTACTAGGGTTTGACATTGATAATTCCTTTATTCTAAATTGATTCCTAATCGATAGGAGTAGTAGATATAATAAGCCTTAACAAGACTAGTCCCTTTTTTATTAAATCTTGGTCTAGAAATCGTGGTTAGACTATAAGGCTATCACATAGTTCCATACCACCCCTACCGCTAGGGGGGAAGGGGATATTGGAATTTTCAAATCTGGTACGTCCTTATTTTGCATGGGTAGGTTTCCATCTAGGGGTCGATATCCTTTTGTAGGGATGGTTATTGAGATTTTTTACCTCCATTCAAATAAATATATTTTAATTATTTTAATTTTTCATTTTCATTTTATTTTTATTTTTCATGGAAAATCACCCTTATAAAAAGTTTGATTATCTATTCATTTAATGTAATTTTCAAGGGGTGGGTATGAAAATGGGGTTGGTTACCATCTAGGGGTGGATGTCATTTTGTAGGGGTGGGTATCGACCCCTCTGAAAACTATGTATCAGCTCAATCCATAGCATGTGAGGGAAATTAAAATAATGGTTATTGCCTTCATAAGGATGTCAAAAGCTTAACTTAATTTAAATATCAATTTACCCTCTTTTAAGTCTTGTCACAAGACATGATGCATTCAACTAGAATCTGACTGAGATGTTTACGATTAACAATTCTATTTTTATGACATTTTTAAAATGCATACGTGATTAGTACATTGCTCTTTATTCGGATTATGTGGAAGATTGCATGGACACACACACTGAGCTTTCAACTAATTCACATCAAGTGTTTTTTAGTATGGTGAGGCGCCACAAGAAAAAAATCGCACCGTGACGTCAGTTATTTTGATGATTAACGAGACAGATTTCGCTGCCGGTCGATTGACATTTTTTACATATTTTCCTAATGACGTCACCATCGTTGTTACGCTTAGCATATTTTTGTCAACTGGTCATTGAAATATGAGACTGCAAACATTTAAGGGAAGTTTTTTAAAAACATGACATTTTGACCAAAGATAAAAACAAATTTATGTTGGTTTTAAAAGTGCAATCATTAGTGTTAAGGCCAAAAAAAAGTATATGTTTGTTTAGAGTAACCCAATCGAACCTTTTATTACGAAAAACCCGACTGTTGCTACACTTTCTATTTCCAGTATGGGGCAATTTTGTTATTTTTCGGTCCATTAAAAAAAACATGGCATTTTGACTCAAGACAAAAATAAATTTATGTTGGTATTGATAACTGGTGCAATCGATGATATTTA
>JAUKPT010004844.1:0-10839 GCA_032273505.1 Nanomia bijuga
TATTATGACGTCGGCATATCGGCACGCTATTAAAGTGCACACAATCTACAATCCACTGCTTCACTCGCTTGGTTAAAAAATTTCTTTCAAGTAATTTATCTTCTTTGTAAATCCGAGCTGATCGTAATGTTATTTGAGTAGAATATAATTGTGATATTCATATTGTTTGTATGCGAAACGTCAACCCAAGAAAATAAACTGCTAAATCCCGAATCAAGTGTGGACAGCTGTACCCAGTAAAAACTAACCAAATATAATTTTTATCACTTGTTCTAAATGCTGTATTGATCAGAGAATTCTGAATTTTGACCCCTACCCCTCTATGCTGTTGATTTACCTCAGCTTTTAGTTTACCAGGGTGTAATTTAATTTATGAATATTGTGTTCGTGTTGTATGTTTGTCTATTTTAATAAGTCGCGTTTTTTAAATGTTTTTTATAACCTTATTTAAGAGGTTTTCTTGTTTATTTTATGATACAATATGGGGGTGTAATACTGTGATGTGGGTGCGTACAATGTATCCTTTTTCATTTGAATTTTCTCTTGTTTAAAGACAACATTAAGTAATGATTGAATTATGGAATAAATAATTCCTTATAAGTTATTGAGATATATTCCGAGGAAAAAATGTGTTTCATTTCTTATTTAAGATGGTCATAATAAATGGTATTTTAGATATTTCAGGGTGTCCCAGAAAACAACAACCCAACAATATATATTTTTTCTGCCAAATATTTTAACGTTTAAAGATATGTTTATGATTTCTTCTTATTTAAAATGATGGTCAAATATTTAAAATGATTCAAATATAGACTGAAAGTGATTGGGTTCTGCTTTTTTCTTGGACACCCAAGTTTGAATTAGAATTGGAAGATCCCTACTACATTTGTAAATAGAACAGTTAAACTGTTGCATTAGTAAATTGTTTCTTTTCTTTGCTTCGTTTGTCTATAATAATTGTTTTTCTACACGTGTAAAGTTTCTATTTCTTGTTTTATTAAGTCACTAAATTGAACACTGGAAAATTGCGAGAATTTTAATGTTGCAAAAGATGGTGATTTTTTTTACAGAATATTGAAGTGTCAGTTGAAAATTGCATTGGTAACATGTTTTTCATATCTTTTGCCAAATAATTTATTATAAGAAGGGCTTTTATCGAGCATAAATTTGATTTTTTTTTTCTGATAGTGAAATTGAATTATGATTTTTATTTGATCTGGAATAAAATTTTATTAAAAGAAACCTTTGGAAAAAAAATTGATTCTTGAAAATGTTGGCAGAAGTTAATTTTCTCGAAGTAAGTATCTTTGGTTTCTCTCGTTGTTTGAAACTAATATTTTGTAAGTCAACTATTTTTGTGGGCAATATATCTATCCGACTTGATAAAGAAATTATTTGATCTTTTAAAAGAGTTAGGTTGTGTTTTTTTCTCGATCCTTCCTTTATGCATCCAACCTTACGTTGCACTATCAATATCAGCACAAAGATGGGTCATGTTCCAAATTCTTCAGAAATAATTTATTGCCTGTGAAAAAAGAATGTTACACATATTCAAATAAAGATTTCTCTGTAAATCTCAATTTTTATATTTTCTCACTTTCAATTCGATTTTATCAGAAGATTTTCACAATCTTCACGATTTTCACGAAAGGAAAAATTGAAATTTTCTTAACTTATTGTGCTATTTTTTTTCTTTTTATTGTTGATAGTATCATTGTTGTATATCATGTACTCTAATAAAATGTTTACATCTTAGATCTTTCTTTTTTTGATTGAATCAACTATATTTGACCCTCCCCTCTTCTTATACTTATTCAAATATACATTTGACCCCTTCCCTCCCGCTCCCCTGCGAAATATATGATATTTTGTGGCACACTGCACCACTGCTGCACTGCTTTGTGTTTTGTATTCATTATAAAGCTATGGGACTTGTTTGAACTTTGTAGGTATAGGTAACGTGGATTGGTCAACTAAGAAATTTGATCACAGCCTATTGCAAAAGACAAACTTAACAGATTTGCAAAATTTTGCAAATTCTTATATTGTTTCGCAAAAAAAGGGAAGAAAATAGAAAGTGGCGTGGGGAGAAATAGGTTCTGGCCAATATATTTACCTTCTCGTTTCGTGGAATTGGTTATGTCATATCTTGGTGAAAATGTCACGTCAAATTAAACCATCTGATTTCATTCTTTTAAAAACATCCATGATGAAAATGTCGTGTAAAATCATCTGATTGTATTCTTTTATAATCAACCTGTTTTCATCTGTTCTTGGTAAAGAAATACTTTCTGATTGACAACCATCTACGTAAACCAGATTGAAGCCTTTCTTTTTCTTGAGAAATTCAAATTCGATAGTTAATTGATTCTTTTCAAAGTAACTTAAGGGTTGTCGGCAAATAATCGGTAAATGTTTCGGTTGATTGGTTAAAAATTACATTTATAACCCGATTAGTTCACTTAAGAGTCATTTTCGTGATTTTGAGTTTTGACAAAAGTACTTATCTTGTGACATTCTAAAATAACCAATCAGATATTTGTATAATTTTAAACCAATCAATCAGTAAAAACCGTCAATTTTTAGACGACTCCTTATGCTATTTAATCTGTTTTCATCTGTTTTTGGCAAAGAAATACTATTTCTGATTGACAGCCCACGTAAACCAGATTGAAGCCTTTCCTTTTCTTCAGAAATTCAAACCCAAATGTTGATTCTTGATTCTTTTCAAAGTAATGCAATTTACCAATGTGTCGGCGCATATTCAAAAGATGAATTTTTTATCAAGTGAATGGATTACTTAATATCCCCTTAATGAGAACAGAGTATAATAGAGGAAATTATGGCCGAATACTTAATATTAGCTGGTTGTTGCTCAAAATTAACCAGACGTCATTCGGAATTGATGGCTATTCCTAATTTCTAATGAAAAAAATCTGTATTTCAATGAATTTCTACCATATGCGCGACTTATCTCTTTAAGATTTAAGTTAGTGAATAAGTGAATAAGAAAATAATCTATTCAGGTGAGAAGACAGCTGCAAGTTCCCATACTCTATCATCTTAGTCCTCCCCCGCTAATTAGCTTTTCGTGGAAACCTGGAAACTCCCACACTCAAGGCACGCGACTTACTGTGCGGCCAACTACAGCAGGAAAAATCAATTTTGAATTTCAAATATGGATTTGCATTGTGGTCTAGACAGATGTGTAGGTGTGTACGGACAGTGAACGAGGGCGTAGTTTGGAATATAAGGATGAAAAAATGAATTATTCAAACGATTAGTTGCATTATAATGTCCAGGAGTGGCAAATAATGGAGAATTATTTTCATTTCCTAGTCGTTCTAAGCTTTTTATGATGAACTTGGGTGGGAATCCTTATCAGACAGATGTCTTATACGTGGTCGTACCTCACACCACAGCATAAAATCGTAAACGATTGTACTCCTCGATATCTCAAAGAAAGCTTCCAGCTCAGTGTTTTCAAGTCAATCTGGATGCCCCACCTCTCTTTACTAGGCCGGGACGGATTAACTTCACTAACACGTATAAAAACCCATTCTTTCCTGATGCCATCAAAACCTAGAACTTATTTATCAAATCTTGTTAAACTATGCCATCTCTCCCTGTCTGAAAAGCGCACCTGAACAACTTATTTAGCCCAAAGCATCGATCAATTTTTGGAATTCACGTCAGTTTCGGCTCTCGCTCTATTTTCCAACTTAGACTTAAGCTCCAGTTCATTAAGGTGGATTTATCCTAACCGACCCGATTTCTGAAATTTGCGTGTTTTCTCAATCTTATTTTTCGCTATTTTGCCTAGTTACTTGCTTGATACCATGTGTGGTTCTCGAGTTATGGTGATTTTGGTACCAAAATTTTATAAAAATCAGGGGGTTGACGAATTTGACCAAAATAGGCCAAAATGGCACCAAAAATGAGTCCATTTTTATTAAAAGGAGAATTAAAAAAAAAAAATATTTAACCCCATGAGCTAAAATTTTGGCCAATTTTGATGATATTTGTTTTCCTCGGGTAAAATTTTTATGAAGGAATGATCCAATTAGCAAAACAGTTACTGAAGTTGTTATTTGGGTCACTGGCAATGTCGTGAATTAAAAAAGATTGTGATCTGATCATTTTTGGTCACGTGGTGAGCCTTTTTCTTTTTTTTGAAAAGTTTATAAACCCTATCAAACAAACTGTATTTGAGTGAATCATTTTTTTCCGGACACACTCGTGATCGATGTAGTCACAATAATCTATTTCAGTGTGTCTTGTTACATTGCTAGTGATAAATTATATCGTTCTTACGAAGGCCAAGGTCGGAGAGTTAAAGTGTTACACAATTTCAACTATTAAAAGAAAATTTGATCGGACTAAATTCATTTTGATCGGACAAAAATGATCAGCCTAATAGGGACCTTGATTTCGTTTCAATTAGTCCTATAATCCTCCCCCGGCAATAAGTTAATGACATTTTACCCTCGACTTTTCCAACTCCCCGTTTATTAGAGACTAGAGAGTACTTGCGATGAGCGTGAGTCGCAGTAGAAAATGAAGGTCTAAGCATGCCCTTGCTGTGTTCAATGAGCATAATTCATAATATCCTAGTAACACCCCCCATCTTTTTTCGATGAGAAAAAAATCTCAAAAACGTCCACTATGTGTGGTAAACCTTTTTTATTTTTATGGTGTCAGATAAATACGACAAAATAGAGCGAGATAAGTTGTGGTCGATAACAAATTTAAAGACGCCATAGGAGATATGATTGAGGCTATAAACGCGCACTTTAAATCTCATCACCAACCAATTATATCAAAGAATCGTTAGAAAGCCCAAATAAATATTTTTTCAACAAAAAGGGTTCGATCAACAAGTTACCAAGATAAATTAGCATAAATTAGCATAAATTAGCATAAATTAGCATTACCAAGATAAATTAGCATAAGATGTTGTCTTTTGATAAAAAAAACTCTTAAAAAAGCGTCAAACGAAACGCATAAAAGAAAATACAATGTTAACGTAGATGAGATAAAAAAATAACAGTAAAGAAACTAAGCAAACTTTGAAAAAATGTATTAAGGAAAAATTAAACAAAGAATTACAAGAAAAAGAAATTAAAAATGACAAAGTTAAGATTCATACCTAAATGAGTTTTCGCTAAAAGATTACGTATCCAAACTGAATTACGCCTCGTTACTTTGATCTCCCATTACAAGACATTTTTAAACTTCTCTTTCTTTTACTATGATAAACTTAACTCGTACCTAGTGCCGTTATATAGACCTGCTTATCATATGAGATAAAAGCACTGGAAACGAGGGTGATAATATATTTGGACGCGTTCAAAAGATTGCAAATTTTAAGGACTTAATTTTAAGGGCAATCCTTGAGAAACCTCTTGATGAATCAATTAAGTTTTTGATTTTAAGAAAAAGGGAATTTTCTGAGTAATTGTGTGATGTTTTTCGTTATACATAGTCATTTTTTTTAGAGCAGCTATAAGCCACTAAAGTGTGGGCACTTTGTGAGTAAAATATTGAGTTTTTTTTATCATTTTGAGTGAAATATTGAAATGTTTGATAATATCATATTATTCCATGGAATTATGATTGCTAGTGGTTCTAAGGTAAACTCAAGAATACTTAGACCTCAAAACCTAATTTTAAGGGCAGAATATGAATAAGAAAAACTCATTTTTATTCTCATCATCTACCCCTTTAAAGAACATTCTTTAATAGGGATGTCACTCATATTTTTAAATTGCTCAAAAAAGTTATTTGAAAGGCCTTATCAGGGGAATTCCAAAATGGGCTCATACAAGAAAAACGAACAAGTACTTTTTGAGATAATCTATTTCAAACATATTGAAAAATTGGTGTTTTCGGACATCAAAACAGAGAATAACATCCTAAAAGATGGGACAAAACTTTAATAATTAGAATATGGAAATAATCTTAAGAGTGTCTTTAGACGATCTACTTTCACTATCATGATAATTAAGAGCATGCATTCCCAGGGCACACTATGAGAAGACAACAGTCTATTTATCAGGATAGTGTTCTTTTGCATTTTGACTCCTTCCTGGTTATTCGATGATTGCAGGCATCTAGCATAAGCTTTTTGAGCTTTTTTTACGCAAAAGACCATTAATGTCTGTGTTAGTAACCTTTTAGTACATGTTGATGATGCAAATCTGATTATGAAGGGCTAATAATGAATAAAAAAAGACTCATATGGCTCTTTTAAGGTCTCACATGTAACCCCCCAAATTAAGATGCAATTCATGTGTGTGCTATAAGACTAAAATGATTGATTTGAATAACACCATTTCCTTCCAGATGTATCATGTAATTTTGATGAATTCTAATTTTCAAGAGCACGATGTGAGAAAGAAAATGAGCCAATGTAGAAAAAATATATATAATATTGTTCATTTCGATTTTAACTGTTTTTACCCCTTTTTGGTTATTATTCAATGGTTTCAGGCATAAAGAATTAGCTCATTGAGTCTTTTTTATGTAAATCCCTCATTAATGATTGTGTGTAAACCTTTAATTCATGTTGATGCAAATTTGAAATTCGCGACTTCGCGTTCCCCAACATGGCCAAAATATAAAAAAAACTCAAAATCGCCACATATACTTTAGTGTAATCTTTTGCTTAATCAATGATATGAATTAATGCTTCAAAAATGTGAAGGATAATCGATAATCGGGTTGTATTTTATAACTTTAATTGCGTAATCATAATTATGTCAAAATATCAGTTTTTGGCCGATTCCCGTTCGAGGAACATTTTTTTTGAATTTTATTTTTCGCAGATATTAGTTTTAGACTCATACCCACACCAAGTCGAGTGAAGAGAAGGTGACGTAGAAAGTCTTCAACATGATATTTTTACCTGGAAAAATTGAATTATATGGAAACATACCTGAATACAGAACTCTCTTTCATCCCTTTTTCAATTTTTGCAAAAAATGTTTTTCAGTTCAAGGGAATTCTAGTTCAAAGTAGGACCATTTTTATCGGGTTGTAAAAAAACAGATCTTAAAATTTTCCCGATATTTTGAACTTTCCGTAAATCGTGTGATTGAACTCCTTGATATGTTCCACTAAAAGAGAAACAGTTTTTTGTTATGAAAATACAAATAGTAGTTTAATTGTATCTACCTGCAAAAGCTGGTAGTGGTCTACAAGTGGTGCCTGTGACGTTATCGACTACTGCTAATGGCAAGAATATCATCAATTTTGGCATCAATTTTGGCATCAATTTTGGCATCAATTTTGGCATCAATTTTGGCATAACGTCTAGTTTTTAAAGTTTTTGTATTTACTTTTCTTTTTATTTGAAATTAAATGAGTGCTTTGAACTGGTAATATTAATGATACTTTAAATATAAATAGTTTTAGTTTAATAAGTTAATGATATATTTTACTAATTTTCTTTAATTGAGAGCATTATTAGTTACTTTTTATGAAGCAAATGAGGTTGACGTTTATAAAAAAAGAATTTTCGACACATGCGAAATATTTAATGTGATGAAACCGTGCATTTTTATCCGATTAAACTAATATTTTCAGCAGGGTTGAATTAAACTTTGTAGAAATTAAAGAAAATGAAGATTAAAGCAAATGCAAATCGCAAATGTAGAACGTGGCGACAAATTAATGGAATACTTAAAGCCTTGTTGATTGATTATTAATTTATTGATCTTTTAGTTTTTGAGTTTCAGACAAAAATATTGGAGCCCTCATAATTTTCAAAAGAGTTTTTCTTTAATTTGTGCAATTCTCACAACTTCCTGTTGTATTGTCATAACCATGGCCATCTATGATATAGCCAGAAAGTTTACTTGATAAAGCAGCCTATTCATTGCATTTAAATTACCATACAATTCTATATCACCCTTTAGTTACTAATAAATCATGTATGTCAAAGGATGTCTTTTGCTGCTATCAGTCCAGGCCAGTTTCCCGATATGGAAACTGTTACTCGATTTGGAAATGTTTCCCGATAAATATATATATATTTTTGTACGGGAGTGACACTACTTATAATAACTTTTGAAATAATAGAGATTAATATAAAAATAAATACATTTTTGAAATCAGGGATGATAAGGGACCCCCGTTATGTTTTTGAAATTGCCCAACGAAAAGGTTGAAAATTTTCTTTTTCATTTTTCTTCAACTTCCTTTCAATATTTTCACTTTAAACGAAAGTATAAGTGAGTGCTTTTCAGTCGCTACAAACTGTGAAAAAATTACGGCCCAGTTATTATGCAAAATAAAAGAATATCTTTTTTCAATATTTTGTTACTCGATCGGGAAACTACTTCTAAATCGAGTAACTGTTTCCCGATTCGGAAACTGGCCTGGACTGGCTATAAGTTTTGTCCATTGCCATGGAATTTAGCTAAAAGCTTAATGATGAGATAAAGTACAACGACTCTATACGTTAAGACTTTAACTTAAATGGTGATGGTTTGATCAAAACCCATTTTTTACATTAGAAGAATACAAACTTATTAATTTATCGTCTCACGTGTAATGTCAGCTATTCAATTCTTAAAATAATGTTGTTAAATTCCTTGATAAAGACTCTTTTGTAAAGACGCATTTTATAAATCTTTATGTTTCTCTTAGTATAAATTCAGCTTTAAGTTAAAAAACTAAGGTACTGACTTTAAATGGATGAATTCACTTTTTCCTAAATATTCCAAGAACAATAATAGGGAAAACCTTGTCATTTAGTATGTTGGTATGTTGGTACCTTTTAAGGTGATCTATGATTCCACCAAAAATGAAATTAAGATGTTCGCTAAAACGTGACATACTTGCAATTTTGTACCATTTTTTTTTGTGATTTTCAGGGGTCAATAACCCCAAAACTATTTTTCGTTTTGACTCGGCATATTTGGATTCTACGGTCAATTTTGGCTCTGATATGTAATAACTAGTCTTGTATTTTAGGTGAACAAGGAAGATAATAACGAAATATATCCAAAACTAAAAAAGAAAACAAAAATTATTATTCCTTTGCTTGTCAGAGAATCATGGTTTTAGTTTATTAGTAGATTCCTAGCAATCCCCTAGCAATGTATTTTCTTTAATGTTTTCCTATATTTTCTATTTATCTTTTAAAAGTTTCTCGTTTTTTCGGTTGAAATTTTTTAGGAATTACCAAATGAAGATTATATCTATTAGCCTTGAATATTAAAATTATTTTCTATAGAATACATATCCTGGAAGTGCTGAGAAAATAAAGAAAGCATAGATTTCGATCAATGACTAATTTTCGTAGAATTTCTTTTAATTGTCATTTTTTTTTTGTCGATAAGAGTTGAATTTTCTTTAAAACCCACTGTTATTTAAAATAAAAGGCTGCCTTCTTAATATTCAGGGCTTGGTTGTTCGAACGCTATTTAGCTTCACCACTGTTACTATTGTTACTTAAACCGTGCCCAGCTTAAAACAGTTTAAAACCTTTGGACGAGGGAAATGATGTATAAAATGATAGAAAGAGGCTATTTATTACAAAAGCTTGTTTTGGGCACCAAGAAATTGAATTTTTCTGGCATTTATAATATTGATATCTGAAGGTATATTTTTGTGAAGATGCAAGGAGTTACAAAATGAAAATCTCTTCAACTATGGTAAATTTAGTTTTGATGTTACTTTTAGACAATTTTCATATCATGTATTTTTGTAGATTTTTTATGATGATTTCTGACGAATAAATATGTAACAATACTATTAATATTATTAACACAATCTTTCGATCTTCTTTTTCTCCAACTAGCAATAAGAAATATTAATGCGCAAGAAGCAATATTCATTTTTCAAGCCAAAGATCTTCACAAAAAAACATCTATACATTCCAAACTTGAAGATTAAGGTCTTTATTTAAAACGGGCCAAGTTCCAAATTTACTTTCCAAACCATAATATCAGAATTCAAATTATCGTAAGCATTTTCGATGAATCACATTTTTACTAGATGAATCATATTTTTACTTGATAAAATGAAAAATATAAGTATTTGTCTAATAATAATGAGTGAAGATTCAATGGTGCGTGATCAAGCAAGCTTGATACACCTAATAGAGTCTTATATGCTCAGCTCAAGGTGCGGCTCCTCTATTCATCGATCCTTTGTGTTGATAGTGTTGATGATTTGTTATGTTGTTGATATACAGGTACTTGAGAGTCAGAATGTCACAGCTTTTTGATCTGACATAATAATTGCATTGCGAAATAAACTTGTTACACTTTCCAAAATATGAGCATGGCTTCTAATTCTTCCCAAATGATTTTATTGATTTCTAAATATATTTATATAGCGATTTAGATGATAGTTTGAGGTCAGGTCAGTGGCGTAGCTAGAACAAAATTAGTGTGTGTTTGGGGGGTGTAAAATGAAAAAAATACCGACAGAAAAAATTGCCGCCCACCATGGTTGGGCGGCGAAGAAAATATTGATACTAGATCGTCTAAAACAGCCATTTCAGCTATTTTAAGCGCTTATATCATAAAAAGAGCCTGTAAAACAGACTATTTTTCAATTATTTGATTGGTAATTTGAATTTGAGCTGGTGCTACCGACTAAAGTGGCTTTGAAACATTTTAACCGTCGAGAATTTTGAGTCTTACCGACGAGTCTCAAAAATATGGGGGTGTGTAACGTATCTGTGCCTCAAAATGTCAGTCCAAAGAAAGCTTGTTAAAAAGAGTAATTACAAACGTGAAAGTAGAATCAGGGGTTCAACTACAAATTTTCTGAGTCGGGGAATCGAATTTAAAGCCGGGGAATAATGCGTAAAAATGTATAAAA
>JAUKPT010004845.1:0-10838 GCA_032273505.1 Nanomia bijuga
GCGGACTATAGCTCCATCTAGTGTTTTGTCAGGTACCAACTGACTACCCAATTTCCCTCACATGGCATGGGTTGACCAGACGGACTTGCAGCCTGACGATTGTAGTATCACACTTCAGTTGATGTTAAACTAGCCTTCAATACTTCAGAGAAGTATTGATTTTTTGTTGGCGCAACTGGGTATTGAATTTAGATCGCACGGTATCTAGTAAAGATAGATGTGACACTTAACCGCTCGGCCATTCATCCGTAAACAATCACGTCCACAATCAAATAAACATTTCCATGAGGTACTTTTTTTCGGGAAGAATAAACGTATATGGTCTTCTATTCGACAGTCTACAATACCTTGCGAAATTGGACTCATTGATGCATTGAATATCACTCAAATGCAACGTTTAAAAGCTAAAAATAATTTCTCTTTGAAATGATGACCATTCAACTCACGATAAATCATCTAACAAGGTGTAAAATATTTGGGATATATCTAATGATAGATAGATGTCGCTGGGAAATTATTTTTAAATGTCACTGTTATGAAATAAGGTCAAATTTAGAAATTCTTTTCCACTCTCGAGACGTTATGGGAGGAAATAGAACACGCGCGTTACGCAAGTGGAATTAGATGCGTGAAGAGGTCATTCAAGTGTCTGCGTGGAAACGCGCGTCATTCATAGCATCGAGTGAATAGACCGGAAGAGAATGTATTCGCACTTATGGAGAGGACAAACAGCTAAATGATATACGATTATTTCCATTATTACATTAGTATCATGAAACTTGGAAATGTATAGATGTGTATATATGCACTAATCTAGCAAATAGTTTACACTTTTTCAAAAAATTGTCACATTTTGCCCTTTTTCGGTTATATATATATGCTCTAATCTAGCAAATAGTTTACACTTTTTCAAAAAATTGTCACATTTTTCCCTTTTTCGGTTATATATATGCTCTAATCTAGCAAATAGTTTACACTTTTTCAAGAAATTGTCACATTTTGCCCTTTTTCGGTTTCGGGTCAATTGTATGCCCAAAAACAGGGGGAAAGGTCAATCAAGCTTTCTTAGACCATTCCAATACTCCAATTTTGTAAATAGCACCATTTATTACCGTCCAGACCATGTCATTACAAAATAACATTGTGTTTTATCAACTAACGCCATTTTTAGTCAAATATGAGTCATTTCAGGGTATTTTTTTTCGAGTTATGTGCAGCTGACAAATTAGCCAATAAATTGTCCGATCATTTACAAGAAAATTGAAGTAAAAATATTCATTCGCTAATGAGTTATTAAAAGACAAATGCTTTTTTTTTTTTCTTTTTTTTTTATTTACATCAAAATAATTTACAACAATATGACGTAGAAATTAAAAAAAAATTAAATTAAGAAGTTTAAACAATGACTATCAGTGGGATGATACCAATAATCGATACCCAAAGATATACAAATACGTACACAGATAAAATGAAGACACGAAGAAAAATACAAAAATCGCGCGGGAGAAGGGGCGGGTGGGAGTAATTTGAATGAGGGCACGAGGATAAGAAAATGGGGAGAGAAGAAAGAGCTCAATCCAGACGTTCGGGAAGAGCAATAAACTTTGCAGTAGATACAGGTACCCTATGATTCCCGAGAGAACTTAGATCACTGTGATCATATAGACAGATCTATTTTATTAATGGAAGTGTATTCAATGCATGCGCTCATTTTAGAGCAATTCTTTGAGTAGAACCAAGATAACAGATCAAAAATGAGTCCTGAAATCTGACTAATCTTGAGTAAAATCATTTTTGAAAATCTGACACTGCTACGGTTTCTCTGAAAAAAATCTTTTGTGATGATTGGGGAGGTTTAATCCAGATGTTCGTCATACCGCTGCTCTTGCTTTTGCAATGCGGATGTTGATATCTTGTGAGATCATAGGCGTTCGGAAATTGATTATTGATGTTTTTTAATGGTTAATGGTTTGCACTTATGATGAAACAGCCATGCACAAGCTCTTTACGTGCTTATCGAGGCATGGCTTGAGTCCCACCTTGTGTTTCGTCAGCTACTAACTGACTACCCAATTTCTCTCACATGACATGGGTTAACCCGTCGGCATTGCCTAACGATAGTTATTGTGCCCTCGCTAAGAGCTCAAGTCGAGTGTATTTTATTGCATCATTTTAATGACACTCGCCTCTACCATCCGCATCCCCCATCCAGTAAGTATCTCTCGAATTATTCTCTTCCATGGTTGCGCAGCGGAGAAAATATTTACCTCTAGATTCTCTAAAACAGTCATTTTAGCCATTTTATGCAATTACTTTTGCCCAAGAAAGGTTTGATTTTGCCCGAATGTCTACGATTTTCTATCGATATGGGAGGAGGGGGCTGCAGCCCCCTGCCCCCGTCCCGTACGCCTATGAGTGAGATTCTAAGCAATCAAATACTTTGTCACGTTATACGTGAAATATTCCCTCGTCAAGCTGGGTCAGTGCGACATTTCCACGTGACCTGTCATTAATGCAATACCGGAAGTATGTTTAAATAAAAGCCTCACAGTGAAACGAGACAAGTACCCCTGCTTTATTTGTCTTTCCCCTCCCCCAAACTCAGCATGTCGTCAAGATAAGCATCCTTGTCTTGCAAAAATCAATCAAACAACAGTTCTTGAGGGTTATCAGTACCTGCTGTCTGATTGGCTCATGATCACATCATTATGAAGCTGGTTGGTTTTTTCAAAGTTGTCATCGTTCGTTGAGTTCTCAAAACTCAAAATCATGGCAATATTCATTCGTGAACCAATCAGAATCTTGATGATGTATTTATCGCCAAATCACATAACCAATAATTTGTAGACGAGTTCATTACTTATTGAGATGTCTGTTAAAAAGATGTGTTTTGCACCAACTGGTGCATCTTATATTGAGGAAGAACAAAGTAATTCTTTAGTTCGAGAGGAAAGAGCTATTGACTTTTAAGTATAGACTTTCATGAAAAAATAATGGGTTATATGATGCTTTTTCTATTGAGTGATTTCTAGCAATAAATTTTTAATGCACTCCTTTGAAGAGAGGGAAAAGCTTTTGACTTCAAGTATAAACTTTAAAGCATCTCAATCTTGTATGAACCAATCAGAGAACAGTATTTGATGCGTCTTCTAAAGCCGTTAGGATAGAATTCTGACGAAGTAATTAAACGTTTAAATAAATCCAAAATAATGGGTTGATATGACATGTTATAAAGGGCATAATTATTAAGGTGCAAATGCTGATATTTCAAGTCTTTCAGCTAAATGGGGCTTATTGTGTGTGTGTGTGTGTGTGTGTGTGTGTGTGTGTGTGTGTGTGTGTGTGTGTGTGTGTGTGTGTGTGTGTGTGTGTTTGTGTGTGTGTGTGTGTGTGTGTGTGTTTGTGTTTGTGTGTGTGTGGTGAATGAAAAATGAATGTTTTTGAATTTTCTTTTTCGCTCAATTCTATCTGACATGGTTCTTAAGTCAACTTTTATCATTCTCTCGCTTATATTGTTTTCGTTGCAATCGGAAGACACGCACAATTATATATGCCTTTTCTGAACTCTCACAGAACACTTTCACCTGTCATCACCAAAAGTATTTAACAGTTAATCCGAATGCGTGCCTCGAATCGAATCGCGATCAATCGTGAGTTTTTCAAAAGTGATCATCGAATATTGAAACAACAAAACCGTCTATAAATAGCATTATTATAATCGCTGTCCAACGTCTCGTTTCGTCATGAGTGTGTGGTGAGTTAATATAGACACAGCCAAGTGCCCCAGTACAGTTGTCGATGTCACAGGCGCTGCAGGCAGCTCACTCTCAAATGTCAATTTGCTTTTCATAAAAAACACTTTTTCTCTTTTACTTAAGAATGAATTACAACTCTTCCCTGATTGAGAAGGTGTGCACATGCGTCGTAATGTTATTTTTATACTTTTTTAAGTAGCAGATATGGCCCTTTTTCTGAGTATCTTCAAAAATGATTTGACTCTCAACTGGTCAGATTTCAGGAGTCATTTATGTTCTGTTATATCAATTCTGGTCATAAAATAAATATTTGATTTAAAATGAGCGTATTCATGAATACATTGAATACATTTCAGATCCGCCACTGATTTTCTATGTTAACCAAATTAGTAACAGGTCGGCGAGACTGTGTATAATGCATCATATTTTTTGTATCGAATCTCTTCTTGGAGTGTCCACTATCGTCCCGCTCGTCACTTGACTGTGGGGTCAAAGTGACCCCCGCGAAACAAAAGAGTCACATAAACACGGAAAATAAAACTAAAAATCGAGTATCAAGGTATGATATATCCCCCATTATTCGGGGATTAATTAAGATTATTTGTCTGTCTGTTTGTCTGTCTGTCTGTCTGTCTGCCTGTCTTGTCTATTTGTTTGTCTGTCTGCCTTTCTAAAGAATCTACTTTACTGTTGTATGTGTATGAGTTGTGCAAGACGCTTTCTATAACTTTTTAAAAGATATTATCCGAACGGAAACGATCGGTGAGAAGAGATCTCATCATAAAAAAGCAGCATTTACATAAACATGTTGCTATGTCATCTTTCGACACGCTTCAATCCGTTTAAGTTAAGAATCGTCTTCGTGAGATACTTACTGGGTGGGAGATGCGGATGGTATGTCATCTTTCAACACGCTTCTGTTCATGTAATCTAAGTACCGTCTTCGTGAGAGATACTTACTGGATGCAGTTTTTCAATCTCAGGGGACTTAGATAGCACATAAACCTAACCCTAACGCTAACACTTAACCTAACCCTGAAACTCTAAAACCTTAAATCCATAACAATAACCCTAAACCCTCGTAATTTCCTTGTTTGTTAACAAACTGAGCTTCGAATGAAATAATTATTATTGGATGGGAACGCGAATGGTCGACTCTTGTCATGTGAGGGAAACTGGGCAGTCGGTCGGTAGCTGACGAAACACGAGGTAGGACTTAAGCCATTACCTTCTTATGGTACAAACCATAAAGGTCACTTCACATTACTTGCGAGCAAATTGTTAATAGATGGATCTGAATTATTTTTTGCTGTACCTTTTCTGTGGGGGTGAATAACTGGTAGAAATCTCGAACACCTTCACATTACATTAATTTATATTATTTTTTTCGGATATCGCAGAGAAATCTTATTGTTAGAACAGAAATCTCGTACACCTTTTTCATAGATTTACCCCTCGATAGCACGTCTCAAAGCATACGTTCAACTAATGTCATTTTGATTTGTGGAAACCCTTCTACATTACATCAAATGCAAAAGAAGCTGACCACACTTAATTGTCTTATTTACAGATCAAAATAATTTTTATATGGAAAGTTAGTGATTGGTTTATGATTGAAATTTCCACAGACCACAGTCAGGTATCAAAATGAAAGATTGTTCTTGGAATAAAAATGTGTGCATTTTTCGATTTTATGTCATAGTTCAGATTCAGATTTATATCAAAATTTAGGGATTGCTATCTTCGTTTTTATCAAAATTTGCCGTAAATATATATAATTTTTCAAAATAGGAATTAATTATTTTTGGCAAAAAGAGAGTATGGTCCATGATTTTCTTTCCAAAAAAGTTTATGTTCTGATTTTTTCATCGCTTTACAACCTCAGATATTCTTATAGCCGTTCTTAGAAAAACTTCAACAAAAAAGACATTAATAGCAAGCTAAATTCAAAGACTGTACAAAAGACCTTCAAAATTCAGTAAATCGGTGATCAAAAACATAACCGTTCTAATCACACTATTCTCGACATATTTTCTCTTGACGTACACTCAGGCTAAGCATGTTCTTTAGATGTTATAAAATTTTTCAGTCTGTACGCTCTTATAAACGAGGTTCTTATAAAACACAATTACTACCACCATACTGCGCTCTATGGAATTTCCTTCTAACAATTACACTGTGTGGTTAGGGATGATTTATAATATCAATTATATCAATTTATAAAAAGATTCGATATGTAAGAAGAATTGGGCAAGTGAGATGGTTAACACCGCAGAGCGTTGGCTGGCTTATCACACATACAACCGAAATGAATTAAAAACATGTAAATATGTAAAAGAGGAAAAATAGATGGTGGTATATAGGTTTTATTTATCGTTATTAAAAGAATTAGTTTGTTGTGAATAAATAGAGGGTTTCTTATAGTAGGGGGGGTTGGATAGAGGGTTCATAATTGTCGTTTGGTAATATGATATGTTGGCTTGTGATGCATCTAGAAGAAGGAAGGTTGTGCTGGGCGATAGGTATTAGACATTTTTTGTTTTGATTTTTGGGAATTACATGACGTGGGGCGGGGGGGAGGGGTATTTTATTCTGTTTGTTTGGGTAAGGAATTATCGCCAACTTTCGGCTGTTCTAGCCGCAGTGATGAGAACTTGGTCTTTAGAGATTTTTTTATAGAGACCTAGCAATTAAGAAAACATTTATCTATTCGTTTGAATAACGTTTCATCCTTAACAAGTATTCAAAATATGGAGACATTTTTCCCTATAAGCTGAAAGGATAAAATAAAAAAAGAATCCGACCGACCGACTTTTCCCTGTCAAACCTATGTAACTGGAACCACACATTTTTTTTTTTTTGGCCTTATGGCGTCGCGAATTGTAAAGATATGCGTTTTAACTGAGAAATCCTAATAATAACAAGCCGTTGCAACAGCTGTAGGAAGGGCCTCCTCAACACCTTGATACAAATCTGTTTGATAAATAACTAAACTATATGAAGGATTGCGATTGGCGTCATATCATGCCTCAGCAGACTTTAGAATGTCTGGGTATTTCTGTCACATACTTCTGGAGGTATTTCTAATTATAACTTGAAGAAAACTTAGAGTTGTATGAATGATTTTCCAGGTAAAAATATAATGCCTGTTGTCGCTAGTAATCCAGCTAATATATAAAAGATATAAGGAGGGACATTCATTGAATCATACTGTATAGGGACGCCGATAATTAATAGTTAATGGTTAATGGTTTGCACTTACGATGTAACAGCCATGCACAAGCTTTTTACGTGCTTGGGCAAGCTCCATCTAGTGTTACGTCAGCTACCAATTGACTTCCCAATTTCCTTCACATGGCATTGTTCGACCCGTCGGCATTGCCCTCGCTTAGAGCTCGAGTCGAGTGCATTTTACTACACCAGTGGCGGATCTGGGGTGTCTTCAGTGTCTTCATGAAGACACTCGTTTTTGATAAGAGCAAACTTTTGGAACATTCATCTATTACCTAAAACTTAGTTAGCACTAAATTGTCAAACTGCGTTCAAGATGAGGACAAGCAATCTGGAAAATAGGTCCTGAAGCATGAGTTTCCATGCCTCTCCAGTACTACATTTTCAGAATTTAACAAAACTTGGGGTAAATATCACTTTTGAAGACACTCAGAAATTGGGCCAGATCCGCCACTGTACACCATAATGAAACTCGCCTCTACCATCCGCTACCCCCATCCAGTAAGTATCTCACGACGACGATGTGTAACTTCCATGAATAGAAGTGTGTTAAAAGGTGACATACCACTACGCTTTGAATGAGTATTGTATTAGAACTATATGATAAGACATTTCCATCCATACCTATTATTAAGGGGTATTACACTTCTCCCATTATATCTTAAACTTTCTTTAAAGCTTGCAAAATTTTTATGCAATAGCATATAAATGGGCGTTTTTAGCATCTCAATACAAATCCTGACTTAATGGAGATTCTCCTGCCGCCATACCAAGTTTATTGAGTCTTAGCTATGTTGACTTATTACGTATGAAAAAATACTTATATGCTTAAACAGGTATTTCTAATTATAAAATACAGAGGTCATGTTGTTGAGTTGTACGGAGTTTTTTTATTGCTGAATTCCAGGAAAAGACTTTTGTACCATGATATTGACATTTGTCATGATATCTGTGAGCAATTTTTGACACCCGGACAAGAACTTAATTTAGACTTAATTAAGACTATTTATTTATTAACTAGACTATTTATTTTTCTCGCCTTTAGCTCAAAGTGTCGCCCTAAATGCCCGGACGCCTAAATGCCTAGATGCCTAAGTGTCGCCCGGACGCCGTCCGCGAAGCCCGCGACAATGTCGTACACTGTTAGAGACTTTCATTGTAATTTTTATTGAGCAAAATATATCTTATCTTATCTATCTTATCTGATATAATAAATAATGCACAAGGTATATCAGGGTTCAGACGGGTCAGGGAAAACCTGTAAAACCTGGAAATTAGGTATTAATTTGAAAAAGTTAAAAAAGTTAGGGAAAATGAGAAAAATGGGAAAAAGTCAGGGAAAAGGTCAGGGAAAATATGATGCCATCGTCAATATTTTTTTTCTAGATCATTATGAAAAAATTAATTGATATTCTTAA
Organism: Nanomia bijuga; assembly: GCA_032273505.1. Lineage (NCBI taxonomy): Eukaryota > Metazoa > Cnidaria > Hydrozoa > Siphonophorae > Agalmatidae > Nanomia > Nanomia bijuga. The sequence continues at coordinate 8,405 of JAUKPT010004845.1, forward strand.
TTTGTAAAAAATTTATTTTGAAATATGCATATTGTCAAAGGCTTGTTTGTGAGATATGACCATTTTCCTGAAATTTCTAGGCGTTAAATTTGTTAATCAACAATTGGGTCGGGCAAAATCATTTGTAATTCAGCCTATTTTCCTCGAAAAAGGTATGTTTTCAGCCAAAAAAAGTCTGGGAAATTCAGGGAAAATCAAAATGAATTCTTTTCTGCACAAGGTATAAGCCAATTATCACCAAGGGTTTCAACTATTTCTTTGTTTGACCATTGAAAATTGCTAAATATTTTAAAGCGAAAATAGTAGAAGAATAAAAACAAGAACCTTAGGCCGGCGAAGAAAATTTTTGGTGGCACCGGCGCTATTCGCCGTTCATCGGGGCCAATTTAACTCTTGATTTAGTGTTCTGTATTGCTGTAGAAGTAATCAAGAGAATGGTTTGAGAGCTCAGAGCTCGAGAACTTCCAAGCCGCAGAAAACCTTATGTAAAAATCTGAGTCGACAGCAGAATTCTTTTTTCGTCGACTAGGATTGGTGCCGAGAAAATAACGGGCCGAGCCGCGGGTAAGATTCTCGAGATCCATTTAAAAATATTAAAGATTTCGAGAAAATTTCCGTGCGAATTATTTTTATTGAAATCTTAAGTATCCTCAAGTATAGAAAGGCCTCCAGACCCCCCGGCCCTTGCGCCTATGACTATGACTATGACTATAAGTCAATGACCCCTTAGAGGATCTAGAATTCATATTGGCAGACCTAATTCCGCCCCCTTGAAAGTTGGTTTCTCTCTGCCCCTAATCGTGCTATAATTCCGATATAATTATTTTGTCTGACATCTCTGCGTTCTTGGGAAAGGTTATGGGACTTTTTGTTATATTCCAGATGAAATGCTGATGTCAGCCAGGTAATTAGATAGTATTACATATGACGGATTAACAAGTACAAATTTAACTGGCAAATATATCAAATGTTCTAAGAGGAATCTGACATTTCGCATTAGATTTCTTATTTCACTCCAGGTAAGCTTTCAAGATGTCAGCCAAGTAATTAGAAGATCATTAGAGAGTATATGGTCAAATAAAAAAGATATCGGAATATCGGTCAAAACAATTAATGCTCAATAAGATAGTGGTTTTTATCAAAATCCGTTATCCGGTAAAATATTGAAAATATGGGATAACGGGGTACTCAAAAATATCGGAATATCGGGAGAGAAGAAAGCAAATATCGAATATTGAAAATCTTTCCTGACATTTATGGTACTTTGATAAACACTAAAATAAATAGACTTATTTCTAGTCTACGTCATTTGTTTATGTTTTGACTTCAAACGACGTTTGAGACTGGATTCTACTGTTAATAAAATTCGCAAATCTACTATAAAACTATAAAAATGAATACATTTGTTTGAACAAATGTTGCATCGACGATTTAAGAATGCACGTTCGTATTATAAATAATGATTATAGATAATCAGGTATTGTTCAAATTCATGTAAATGAACTTGTCAACACACTCACTTGTCAATTATTCCATCCAATCCATTTTATGTATTGTAATAGTTATAAGACCTCTGCGCGGTTTTGGAAGCAAAATGCCACAATGTAAACAAAAAGTGACGTAATGGAAACAGGTCTATAGAACAGAAGTTGCCAAAATTCAATTAATAATTTGTTTTGGATAAAGATGTCGCGATACACCGGCAAACACATTAAAGCGACTAATCTTAAACTATTCGAAATATACAGGTAGACCAATTGGTAGACAAACAAACTGCCATACATTGACGTCAGAGAAAATATATGCACTTCGAGTCGCGATAGTCGAAAAATAGTTGAATTTATTATGAGAGATGGGGGATGTGCGAAGATTTTTTAAGGGGAATGAATTTTTTTTAGTCATTTTCTAAAAAATAATCCTCTCGAAGTGAAACTAACATTTTCCGAGATCTTGAATAGAACGACAATTTCTTCCAAATCTTTGCGAGTGACACTCGGTGAATAAATTTGGAACTTGAGTTTACTGGTTGACGTTAGAGGTCTGATTACTAGTTGTAAATAAATTCTGTTTGTATAAGGCATTACCCAAGCACGTAAAGAATGCTGTTTTATTGGCATTGAAAGAGGTAAACAAAAATTTAAGGGATTTTTGCTAACAGCCAAAGTATAAGGAATTATCGCCAAATTTCGGCGTTTTTAGCCGTTTAATTGGTTAGAAATTACAGCATAAGAAAGCTGATTGGTTAAATTTGAAATGTCACAATTTGATGTTTTGTTAAAAAGCAATATGAAGAAATCAGAATAATGGTGATGTACCTTTTAACCAAATCAAATATTGGATTAGCCATAATTTGGTGAAAAGCTCTTACGAGGGTTTGGTTTCTTAATATACATTTCATGTGTTGACCTTCTTTTACTAAAAATGAGGTGTGAAA
>JAUKPT010004846.1:0-10838 GCA_032273505.1 Nanomia bijuga
AGTTTTTTTGACCCCAAATTTTGCATGAAGGTTTCTTTTATGATTAGGAAGAAACTCAGAAAATTTCCCGAGGGGGGGTTTTCATGAACATTAAAGTGTCACGTTGGTGGCGGTATGCATCTGACCGATAAATGGTGCTTGGTTTATATAGATGGGCAAGGAATGTTTTGCACTTACTGTCGTCATTATGACATAAAACTCAACAATGGTCAGAAAGTTAGGAATTCTTCACCCAATGTCCGCTGCCGCACAGAGACTGTCATCGATCATTTAACGAAAGAAATGTCGATGCATCAAGAAGCAGTTCGAGCTAGTAATCGCCATGCCATATCCTATTTCGACCAGAGAGAAAAGAAAAAAGTATCAATGTTAAAAAATTATGTGTACTTCAAAGTATTCCAATCACTATATTGGCTAGCTAAGGAGGAAATGCCCTCTTCAAAGATTACGTCATTACTAACACTGATAGAAAAGATGGGCGTTAAGGAGCTACAGTATTTTGAAACTCGATCAGAACCAGTGTTGCGTAAAATGTTGCTTCTCATTTCAAAAACAATAATTGAAGATATTGTTACCAAAATTACACAAATTTCTTTGCTCTTCTAACTGATGAAGTAACCGACATCTCAATATTTGCCAGTTATTTACTTTTGTAAAATTTTATGATGTAAACAAAAATAAAACTGTTACATCTTTCCTAGACAGTTCAGATCTTCTAGAGTTTTCGGACGATGCATCACCAAATGCTGATGCAATCGTTCAATGTCTTACAACTAAAATGAAAGAACTATCATTGGAAATAAGAAATTTAAATGCATTCGTATCAGATGGTGCTTCAGTGATGACAGGTAAATCAGGAGGTGTAGCTGCTAAACTTCGAAGGGATTTCTGTTCAACGATGTTGAGCATTCATTGCATTTGCCACCGTTTAGCTCTTGCCTGCGCTGATACAGGCGATGAATATAAGTTTATAAACTCATTCGAAGAAACGTTAATAGAACTATGGAAATTCTTTAAAAATTTATCAAAACGTTTAAAAATCTATGTAAGAGTAGCTCTAAAATGCAAAAACTTTAGTTCATTGACAAAGAAGCGTCAAAAGCAAATCGTAAAAAAAGTGAAAAAAGCATGTAGAACTCGCTGGCTCAGTCTTCATGCAGAAGTTGACGCTATATTCGATGAATATGAGGGTATCATCAAAACTTCGAAAGAGATCGAAAAAGATAGGTCTTCAGGATCACTTGCAAAGGGAATACTCAAAAGTTTTTGGGAACTCTTTATATCCTTAAATTCATGTTACCCAATCTTTCAGCATTAAGCAAAACCTTTCAGACTGGCAGCCTTAATTTTTCAAGAATAGTGCCGTCAATCAACATATGTAAAAGCAAAATCTTAGAAATAGAAAGTAACGGCAAAATTTTGAATGAACTGAAAAAAGACTGCAGATTAGCACCACTGCAAATCATCTTAACGAGTAATCAGGAAGATAGAATTAGAAGTCTCATTTCAAAATACATCCGTAAAAATATAGATGAAAGATTTCCTTTGGATTCATGCGGAGTTCTTTCATCTTTTTCTATATTTGATATAGATTTGCTTCCATCGCAAAGTTCTCCTGCTTTTCTAGTTTTTGGCAAAGAAGAATTATTGTCTTTGCACAAACAGTATTATCCTGAAAATTCAAAAGATATGCTTTTAGAACAGTGGAACGATTTCAAATTCGAGTTGATCGAAATGAAAGAGAAATTCATTAATTTAAAAAAACAACTTAAAGAAAATAATATTCAATTTAAAATGACCGCAACAGAGTGGACACTAGAGCACATATTAAAAAGATACAAAGAGGAAGTCAGCTTTCCAGTGATCATAGAATTAGCTAAGATAGCCATTACTATTCCAGAAACTAATGCTTGGCCAGAACGAGGTGCAAGTGCTGTCAAGCGTATCAAAACTAGACAGCCCATTACAATGAAAAATGATATTCTAAATGCGCTCCTGCACATATCTATGAATGGTCCACCGATTAACAGTAGTGAAGAAATGATTTGTTAACTCGTGTCGTTGAAAAATATTGCGAACAGAGACACAACAAGGTACCAAACCTCTATGTAAATAAAAAACAAACATCAACTATTCAAACGAAGACAATTGAAATTGAAGTTGAACAAGAAATTAATAAACTAGAAAACATAATTGAGGATAAAATCGACTACATCACTACAAACTTTAACGATAGCGATTCCGAAGTGTGCAGTAGTTCCAATTGTGAAAATGACAATGACGCATAAACATTCTATTTCTTATTCATTTAAATTCGCTTTTACTTGTTTAATTCATGTTTCGCAGCTTTTTGTGTTGTGTTTTTCTTTCAACAAACACTTTTTGGTATTTTGCTTATACATGCTTTCTTAAAAAATAGGAATTTGAATTCAAAAGAATTATTCATGTTAACTTTGGTAAGGGGTAAGGCCAAAAAATGTGTGGTTCCTGTTACATAGGTTTAACAGAGAAGGGTAGGTCGGACGGGCTTTTCTTTTCTTTTCTTTTTTTATTTCATTTTATACTATCGGCTTTTATGGAAAAATTATTCAATCATTTGAATACTTAATAAGGATGTCACGCTATTCGTGCGAATAGAAAACTGTTCACTCACTCTATAATCCTTTTATCCCCTGACAATTATTATATTTGTACATTTTTGACAAGAGAAATCTACTTATTAAAACCGAGTTTCTGTCTGTCTGTCCGTCACCTTTTTCTCGAAAACTGCTGAGCGGATTGGGCTGAAATTTTGCATGAACCTTTGTTATGATAATCCGCAGCAAACTAAACAAGATGGGGTCTGGATCATGAATAATTAATGAGATAATGCGTTTTTTCTTTTGAAATTTAAGTCCAATTTGTCTGAAAATTGGCAAGGAACTTCATTTTGAAAAGATAAATCAACCTGTAAAATTTGGGGTCTGGGTCATAAATAATTAATGAGATATTGCATTTTTTTCACCTCAGCTTTACAAGTTTCTGTCCAATTTGTCTAAAAATTGGCAAGGAACTTCATTTTAAAAGGATAAATCAACCTGTAAAATTTGGGTCATGAATAATTAATGAGATGTGACAGTTTTTACCCTAATTTTTGGCGTTTAGTACAATATCTTCTAAACATTAGGCCCAATGTGTCTAAAAATTGGTTATTCTTTTAGACAAAACTTATTAAAGGATTGCAAAAATGGATCGTATTAATGAATTGATCACCGAACTAGGCTTGCCTTTCATTATGGACAGGAGAACAATTGGCCGTGAAAATTGCTTCTTCCATGCTGTGGTTCAACAGATCAGGAGGCCTGAAATTGGTCTTTCAGACTACAACCTCCATGACCATCGCATGTTGAGAACAGCTGTCTGTGAGTTTGCATTGTCAACATCAAGCCCCCAGATTGTACAGAGAATGGTCTTGAATTATGATGGCATCAATGGCCATGGTGCATGGGCTAGGCATTTTGCACTTATGGCAAAGCCTAATACGTTTGTGGAAGGGCCTGTAGCCGAAGTTATGACGATAATGCTGGACCGTAGTTTCTGCATTATTACGGAAGGTTTGACTGCAGCAAGACCAGCTTTTGTGCTGAATGGTCAGTCAAATTTGTTCCCTCCACTAATCATGGCAAACATATCAAATTATCATTACCAGTCCTTCATCCCGACCAACATTCAATCAGCTAACTACCATCCTATGAACATTACAACAGCAGCCTCCGCTAACCCTTCTCCACTCCAAGCCATTGAATCATCTCCATTATCTATCACAAATGCAAACTCTTCTCCAGTTCTGACATCATCTCTCCCAAGTCCTCCTCCTATCGTTTCTTCTACTCCAAAGAAACAAGGGAAAGGGGGCGATGTAAGCAAAATCATTAGAAGGATTTTGCAGAGACAGAAGGAAACTGAAGAAGACCTTCAACTGCTAATGCGAGAGAATCGCAGACTGCGAGCTGACAACCTAAAGGTGACGTTTCAGCTACAGCAAAAAGATCAAAAGAAGACGGATGAAAAGAAGAAGGATGAAACGAAGGCAGTTATTAAGATTGAACAAGCTACAATTGGGATAGATGACAGTACAATGGACGAAGAAAAGGATGACTTAATTAGTTCATTTGATATAAATTAATGCTATATACCCACACTTTTAAGTGTTTTTTAACATAACATGTAAATATTTTTTAATATGTAAATATTTTTGTTTGCTGGCAGATAACAACGTACATGCAATCTGTATTTATTAAACCACTAAGCGAAGTGTAACTTTTTTAACCTTGAGAGATGTTTATATTGCTATATGATACACACAGTTTGTAAATAATTTTAAATATTTATGTTTGATAGTAGATAACAACTTACATGCAAATTTGTTAATTCCTTTGATATCCCTTGGAATTTCTTAATATCACTTCTTTCTTTTTTAAAACGACCCCTTTCAGAACTGAAGTATCCTCACTGTATACAGAATAAAGTTTATACCTAAGAAAAATATGATCTGGGCTAAAAACCTTTTTTCTGACCCAAATGTTAAGGGTTGAGGGAGCAGCGTATTTGAATGGCAAAGGAAAAATTTAGGTAGGGGGCATCCATAAAGTGTGTACGCCCTGGAGGGGGATCAGACCAAAGTCTATTCTGTATAAAATCCACTGTGAGAGGGGTCTAAAAAGGGATGGTTTGGAGCATACATACTTAATGGATATGCCTCTTAGAGGTAGTTTCTGTCTGGCTAATATTTTGCTTGATGATTTATGGTGGATTCTTTTTTTTCTTTTTTCTTACAAGCAATGACTTTACCAAAATTAGGCATTTCTCATCAACAACTCTTTGATTCAAAGATTTAGAAAAGTGCAGGTCTGAAAAATGTTTTAAATCCTAAGTACAGGGAGGGAACCAGATCCTCTCCACCCTCCCCTCTCAAAATATTTTTTTACTGAAAACATAAACGTACTGGATTTGTGAAAAAATCATTCATGTGGAGAACAAGTTCTGTTGATGAAAAAGTTCTGTCCCCTGACTGGTGATGTCCCCATCACCCCTGGCTTCCCACCCTGTTGTGGGTGGTTAACCATAATCTATATGTTTCAAGTTGTTCTTAAATGTTTGGTTTAAAGTCCTTTGCAAATTTAAATTGCTTTATCTTTGATAATTTCAAGGTACGTTGGTTCTATATATTCTTCAATTTTTGTAGGTCCACCACCCCCACCTCACTAACATACATCCCTACGCACTGTAGTTGTATTTTAAGATATTTGGTCCTTTTGACAGTTTTGCTTGCTCTATGGTTGACAGTTCCAAGATATGTTGGTTCTATAAATACTTTTGCTTTTTACTTTTGCTTTTGTAGGTTATTTAAAATGGGAAAGAGGAAAAGAAAATCTGTATTCACACCAAGAGCAGCGAAGAAAAGTGCAGAAGAAAAGAAAGCATGCCAAATGAAAGATAAAATACGTAAGTCATTATCACGGCAGAAAGAAACCCCAGAGCAAAGAGAGAAGAGGCAGTGTAATGACAAAGTTGGACATACATTATCACGGCAGAAAGAAACCCCAGAGCAAAGAGAGAAGAGGCAGTGTATTGACAAAGTTCAACATATAGTGGCCAAAAAGTTGAAATTTGAGTCTGAAAAAAATAAAATTCTTGAGCAGTATAATCCACTGATAAAAGCAAATCTGAATTCAGATAAAGATTCAGTCTATTCCATTGAATCTGATCAAAATATAGATGCTAGAATGGATATGTGTGATTTATCAGATTTAGATACGTATGAAAATGATGAGAGAAGCACAGAGAATGATGATGATGAGAGCAACAGGGATGATGAGAGGATTGATGAATATTATCAAGGTACATCAACATACTCAGGTGATCAAAATATAACTTCAGAGTTGTCAGATACACCGAATGCTCTTGATGACCAAATAGAACATGACAATAATGAGAGCATTGATCAAGATCTTAGTTATACCATTGGGAGCGTTGACGAAAATCTAGATAGTATTGAGCATGATGATGTTGATGGTGGTGATGATGATGATGATGATGATGATGATGATGATGATGATGATGATGATGGCAGTGATGGTGATGGTGATGTTGGTGATGATAGTGGTGGTTGTGATGGTGATGATGATGATGATGATGATGATAATGCCAATGATGGCAATGATGATGATGGCAACGATGATGATGGCGATGATGATGATGAGGATGATGATGATGAGGATGATGGTGATAATGGTGATGTGGACGATGAGGATGATGGCGATGAGGATGATGGCGATGAGGATGATGGCGATGATGATGATGATGATGATGGTGATGATGATGGCGATGATGATGATGATGATGATGAATATGATGGCGATGATGATGATGATGATGATGATGGCGATGATGATGATGATGGTGATGATGATGATGATGATGGCAATGTTGGTGGTGATGGTGGTGATCATGGTGATAATGATGAAAACAATGGACACTTCATCGGGCCAATGTCAGTTGAATGTACAAATTGTTTAGCTCTCAGATTTCCTTCAGAAAAATTTAATTGCTGTCATAATGGGAAAGTTTCTTTGGAGCTGCAAGCTTTTCCTGAAAATTTGAAACCTTTTTATGAGGATAGAACATTCTTACAGAAAATCAGATCATACAATAATGTTTTTGCTTTTGCATCATTAGGTGCTTCTATAGTTTCACCTCCAGGGTATGGTCCATATTGTTTTAAGATTCATGGCCAGATATATCACAGAAGTGGAACCTTACATCCTCAGAATGGAAATGCAAGAAGATATGGGCAGATATATATTTTGGATGGAGCTGAGGCTATTCAAGCTCGGTCTATCCAAGACTCCACTTTATCCACTGATTACATCAAAGATATCCAAGATGTTCTATTACAGGTCAATCCATATGCAGGTGCATATAAACATATGTATGATGTTGAAAATGAAGAATTTGAAAGGGCAGAAAATGTAGGAGTTACACCAAATTCCGTCACCATGATATTTTGCGAAGGAAATGATACAAGGCATTACAATGCACCATGTGATGAAATTGCGGCAGTCTTTATCGGTGATCATGGTGCTCCTCCTGGAAACCATGATATAGTGGTGTACCCTAAGGATAAACCATTACAAAATATATCATATTTGAACAAACACTGTGACCCTATGATGTACCCACTGCTTTTTCCATGTGGTCAGTTTGGATGGGACCCCCATCAATTGCATAACTTAGAGCATACAACATCCACAAGAAAAAAAGTGACTCAATTACAATTTTATTCCTTTCAACTAGCTGTACGTTCAAATTTTAGTGCTATCCATAGGGCTGGAAAACTCATGCAACAATATGTTGTTGATGCATTTGTGAAAACAGAAGCAGCACGTTTGTCTTTCATAAGTTCTCACCAGTCACAGTTGAGAGTTGAGCGGTACCAAGGTCTTATGGATCATATACATAGTGAGGCAAGTGCAAGTGGTATGGATGTTGGTAAGATAGTCATCTTGCCATCCTCCTTTCCTGGTAGTCCAAGAGCCATGCAGCAAGACTACCAAGATGCTATGGCAATTGTTACAAAAAAAGGAAAGCCTGATTTGTTCCTCACTTATACGAAGAATCCAAAATGTAAAGAAGTTCAAGATAATCTTTTACCAGGGCAAAAAGCATCAGACAGACCAGATCTGATAGCTAGGGTTTTTAACTTAAAATTGAAAGAGTTGATTGATGATGTCACAAAAAAAGACTTATTAGGAAAGGTTGAGGCAATGGTTTACGTCATAGAATTTCAAAAGCGAGGTCTGCCACACGTACACATGCTTCTTTGGCTCCATAGTAATGATAAGTTGAGGACAGCTGAAGATATTGATGGGCTAATAAGTGCAGAAATCCCAGACCCGGTCACTCAGCCTGCACTTTACAATATTGTGAAAAGTACCATGATGCATGGCCCCTGTGGAATTGTGGATGGGAAATTGTTTGATAAATCACCTTGCATCTCATCAGGAATATGCTCAAAGAAATTTCCAAAGTCTTTTGTTGATACTACTAATTTAAATGTAGATGGCTATCCATTGTATATGCGAAGAGATAATGGTAGAACAGTCACTATCCGTGGAGCCCGTCTTGATAACAGATGGGTAGTCCCCTACAACCCTATTCTCTCATTGAAATATGGCTCTCATATAAACTTGGAGGCATGCACAAGTATTAAAAGTGTTAAGTACCTGTTCAAGTATATTTATAAAGGACACGACTGCATAAATTTAGAGCTAGCTGAAAGAAATATTTATAGTCATGATGAAATCAAAACTTTCCTTGATGCAAGGTATGTAAGTGCTCCGGAGGCATATTGGCGGTTATCAGAATATAATATGCATGGTAAGTCTCATACAGTGATTCGGTTACCAGTTCATTTACCAGATCAACAGAACGTTTATTTTACATCTGGTATGGAAGAAGAAGCTGTTGACAGGGCAACTACATCTCAGACTCAATTAACCGCATGGTTTGCTCTTAATCAGAACTCTGAAGATGCCAGGAGTTTTCTGTACTCAGAAATACCCATCCACTTCGTCTTTGATAAAAAGCTTGGTAAATGGAAGCCCAGAAAACAGCGTGGGGGAAAAATTATATCAAGAATGTACTCTGTTAGTCCATTAGATCGAGAGAAGTTTTGTTTACGTGTACTGCTGCTTCATGTAACTGGTGCCACCTCATATGAAGACCTGAAGTCATTCTGCGGTATAAGCTATGATACATTTCAACAGGCTTGCCTTGCTCGAGGTCTTCTTGATGATGATCAAGAGTGGGATAGAGCAATGTCAGATGCTGTAGCCCTTAGAATGCCCAAGCAGTGCAGACAGCTTTTTGTGAGTATCCTTACTCATTGTCAGCCCTCTGACCCAGGTAAACTTTGGGATCAATATAAAGAATATCTGGCTGAAGATTTTGCAAGGAACATGCCGTTGGAACAAGCCATCCAAATTGCTTTGGCTGATATCAACCATAGGTTGAGTGAATTTGGAATGTCTTGTGAAGATAGAGGGCTTCCCATTCCTGATCCTAATATCACGGTCAATTTTGATGACAATGGAGATGTTGATGATGCGACTATAGCAAATAGTAACATGGCAATACTAAATCAAGACCAGGCTGTTATTGTAAATGATGTTTTGGACAATGTAGAAAATCAATGTGTAACTGATACACCAAATGTACACTATGTAGATGGTCCAGCAGGTACTGGGAAAACTATGGTATATAACACACTCATTTCACTATTAAGATCTAGGGGAAAAGCTGTTGCAGCTTGTGCATGGACAGGAATCGCTTCAATTTTGTTGAGATATGGTGTTACTGTCCATAACCTTTTCAAACTACCTGTGCCTATCCTAGAGACCAGCAGTTGTAATGTCTCGCCTGTATCTCCATATGCTGATTACTTGCGGTCACTAGATCTAATCCTTATTGATGAAGCATCAATGATACCTAATGATGCCTTACATGCTATCGACAGACTTTTGAAAGATATCATGAAAAATGATATACCTTTTGGAGGAAAGACCCTATTGATTGGGGGTGATTTTAGGCAGGTTTTACCTGTTGTGCCTCATGGAAGTGCTGCTCAGATTCAGGAAATGTGTTTGAAAAGATCACCATTGTGGCAACATTTTAAAGTATATCATTTGACTGAAAACATGCGTGCTTTAGAAGAGGAAAAAGATTTGCTTTTTGAGCTGGGAAATGGTGATTTATAAAGCTCATCCGTTAGTGAAAAGGACATGATAGATGTTCCTAAGGAATGTATTGTAGAGAACATCGTTGATGCCATCTTTCCAGATTTTGATAGTGACAGAAGTGCATCAGTTATCCTTACACCAAAAAATGATACTTCGTTAAAACTGAATGATGAAATCCTGCAACGCCTCCCAGGTACAGAGCATGTGTTTTTGAGCTCAGATAAAGCCTTATGCGATGACGAGGAAGAATCTCAAAACTACCCTCTAGAATTTCTGTACTCTATAACACCTACTGGAATGCCACCTCACCTATTAGTTATAAAAGTCGGTGCCACTGTGATGCTCTTGCGAAATCTTTGTAGCAAACGTGGGCTCTGTAATGGAGTTCGTTTGAAGATTTTAAACATATACCCATCTGTGCTACATTGTGAGATATTGACAGGAAGTCATGTAGGGCAGCAGGTTCTAATACCTAAATTGAAGCTTGCTCCTTCAGATGCAAATTTATCCTTCACTCTTCAGCACACACAGTTTCCTATATGTCCATGTTCAGTTGGATAATGGGATATGTGTAACTAAAAATGTTGTCTACAAAGACATTCTGACTTGATTATCTTTTTTATTTTTTAAATATAATGCTGTTACTTTTACTGATGAGCTATGTTTTTTGATTAGAAAAAATATATAGTATATTGTGCTCTAAAATAATTTGTTACATCCCTTAAAATAACACACAATTAAAGATACCATGTTTTCTTCAAGTGAAAATTTTAATAACTGAGTCTGTTTATGTTAAGCCATAAATGTTCAATGAATTTTTGATCTTCTCAGGTTTGGCTCATTAGATTTCCCTATTTAAGATCAGGGTTCTCCATGGGAGTCTTGGAAAGGCAATCAGGAAATTTGGGAAAACTTTATATTCAAGGGGGGCTGGGGGACAAGGGAATCCCCTAGGGAGAACACTGAAAATTGCATGGATAGCAAATATTTGAGATCATCAATTTTGTATCAGCTGTGAATTTTATGTTTCCTAATGGTCCCTGCATATAGTATCAAAAC
>JAUKPT010004847.1:0-10838 GCA_032273505.1 Nanomia bijuga
GTTTAGGGTCGGCAAGAAATGGTATAAAAACTTTGGGTCGGTCGGATTACCGGAACCACATATATATTTTTTTTGGCTTAATCAACATAATCAAAGTATTTATTATTCCATGCGATACAAAATCTACTGACTGTATCGTTAAATGACAACCCTGAACTTAAAATTGTTGTTTATGAATATTTAAAGGACAAATATGTTAATGTCTGAGTATATATGGATAAATAATGTTGTATTCGTCATAGTATTTAATTTAATTTTGACGATTGTCACTTTTACATGAACTTCTGTCTAGCAGCACGAAGAAAAAGCAACTTCTTTACGTTAAAAACTTGAAGATTTTTTGTATGTTTTACCCACAAATTGTCATGCACCTTAAGGGGAGGAGGGGATATCAAATAAAATGTTAATGAGTTTGAATTAGAAAATAAATGAGGTTATTTTCGTTTGAACGAAGTGAATAAGGAAATAATCTGATTTAATCACCCTAACCTAAGAATTCTCTATCTGAATGCTACCACTATTTATCAGTTATCAGCACTTTTATTTGATTCCTTTTATAAGCATTTTTTTTTTATAGTTTATTGACTAACTTAACTACCTTCACACGCAGTCAAACGATCTGCTTAACATGCATGCATTCGAAATACATAATTTAACATGTTTAGTTTATGTTAAGAGTTATTTCATTCATCATTTGGCATGAAAAAATCAATGTTTTGAGGAAACATTCCTTGATGAAGTAAGTTTGCAGATAGACTAAAATTCGCAAAAATGAAGCACATGTCAACAACCCTCCCCCCGTCACTATATGCTTGATATTTTAGTGCTATACTTTTCACTATATCTAAGACAGATGGTGGACTAAGGAATAATTTCAAAATTGTGTAACACTTTTTGTAACACGGTTTTAAAAAATTGATGTAAATATCTGACACGTAGCTTTCATGAACATCTTGCGCCTACTAGACCCAAGTACAGAGGAAAAGAACAGAACACACCAAAAATGAGAAGCGAGAGAATGAGGAAAAAGCAATTTTGGTTTTGTAAAGGAGGTTTCGAGTCTGTAATGTCTATACCGACTACCCCAGGATCAGAGCTGAGAAAAATGTTTGAAGAAGAAATCGCCACGACCAGTCTAAAGATAAAAGTGATTGAGAGAGCAGGTACCCGAGTCAAGAAGATGATTCAAAAGAACGATCCGTTCTAAGAACAACGTTGTGACAATAATGGATGCATGGTGTGCAGGAAAACAGGGAATGGAAATTGCAGAAAAGATGGAGTGACATACCGAATCGTGTGCAAAGGACTGTGGAGGGGATACATACTATGGAGAGGCTCACTCAAATGGTTATACACGAGGGTGTCAACATCAATGATTATCATTATAAAAGGGAAGAATCTGATGTGGAAATACTGTTAAGAAACATAATGACGAAGAATTTGAGATGCAAGTTGTTGATCAAGTGAGGAACGATGCAACGAAACAATTGATTTTGGAAGCTGTACGAATCAATGAAATTCCAGAGAGAAAGAGAATAAAAAATAAGGAAGAGTGGATAATTGGGAAAATTCTTACAGTCAGAGTGACCAACCAGTGAAATAATGAGTATTGAGTAGGAAGTAAGTGGATATGGATGAACGATCCTATGAGGCATGGACTGAACACCCAATATGCATCGATGCTGGTTACGCAATGCTTGAGTCATATTTATTTATTTAGGTTACATTGATTATAAACCTTGGGGTCTTAGGGTGAATTATACAACAGTACAGAAGGCTGTGCATCCATTTTTGGTTAGAATTAACACCAAGCCACTAATAGGCATAGTCATTGAATATGAAACCAGTGTGTATAAGGTATGCTATTATTTGAGGCTTGATCAATCTATTGTGTGTCGAAGCGGAAACACTAACCATTTGTCACAGTCTATAGACTGAACTATTATGTAACAGGACTAGTCTTTTGCAGGTATGTTATTAGGAGTAAGGAAGTTAGGATAGGGACGATCCCCTAACCCATGGTGTTTATTTATATCCATTTTCTTAAATTCTGGGAATTGGATTAGAATTGATGAAAGCTTTTTGGATAAAAAATAAGTGCATATGGATAAATAATCCGTTGAGGCCTGAACTGAACACCCGATGCTGATTACACAATGCAGGATTCATATTTTCACTGATTCTAAACCTTGGGACAGGGTAAGCTCTACAACCCATCATAAGGTTGTAATTTCTGAACTTAAGTCATGGCTATGAGTCAAGTACATCAGGTGCAATATTCTTGATTTTCCATCTGTTATGCATCGATACCAAATTTGCACTATTCTTTAGATTGAACTTAGAGAGAGCAATTAGGTCTAATACTATGAGTAAAGGTAGTGGGATATTCAAGGCAGGCTATATTTATTTTTGCCGTTTTAGGTTTTTTGCTGTACTGTAATGCCTTAATTTATTTTATTGTATAAATTTGTTTAGGTAGATGTATATGCATATTAGATTGCCGAAAAGAGCAGAGCAGAAATGCATACAATCTAGGAACTGTTTGTTGTTAATGCGTCGAAGACACCCCAGGGAAGTCTCCCATTCAAAGTAAAATATCTTGCACATTTAAAAAATTTAAACAAAATGGGACGGATTTGTCCGATATCCGACTTCTTATTTTGATCACTACATACCTTTTCACGAAGATTTCTTACCAACAGAGAGTCGTTGTGATGTGTTTTTATCGTCGTAGCATTTCCACTTGCAAGATGAGAAGCGCTTTCAATCAGATCAGGTCGTAACGTTCCTAAAAATAAAAAGTATCACATATATTTATTTATTTATTATTCATTTATTGTCAGACATTTTGGTGATACAACTGTCGTTCAATATTACTTAGTATGACCAGCTATTACATACGTGTGCACACGTGTGGTGTATAAATTCAATAAATAAAATAAGGTAGACTTGTGTGAAGCCGTACTTGGAAATTAAGTAGAAAAGTGGAGAAGGGTATTGAAATATTGAAATGCATATTGAAATGCAATAAATACCAAACATATCCTGGCCCTCATCTTAGTAGGAGGGTCTTATCTGGAAGCGAAATAACTCAAAAAGTTTCAAATCTTGCCATTTGATTGATTGGAAATTAAATCATCAAGATTCTGATTGGTTTACTCAGAATGCTTTCATTATTTTTCGATATTGACAAAACTTTATTTGATGACATTTTGAATGAAACCAATAAAATGTTTGATGTTATTTTCAACAAATCAAACTACAAGTTAATTCATTTGTAAACAATATGCTTTTCCAGGTACATCGTTTATGCGTACATCATGTAAGTCCTTCAAACCATTCGTTAACACGGATGTTAAGCCATGTAGAAGATCCCGATCAACTTTGGCTGGACATACAATACCTTTTCATAAACCATGGGAAAATAGGATTACTTCTAAATAAGCGTCTTAATAAGTTTCCGTCTAAAGTTCTGCCTTTTTGGAAAATTGGTGGTATTAAATAAAAGTTCCTTAGGATTCACAAACCAAGACATGACTTTATATGCCCAGTCTAGCTATGTGATAACATCATTGGTTTCGTACTTTTCTAGAAAGGATTAGGACTATCTAACATACTATGTTAAACACGGTCATATTCTTTGCTATGCACTTTTCAGCTGAGGTACTTCATTGTGTATAGGAGGGAACCAACCCCTCCTCCTTCAACCCCTCTCCTTGAATTGAAATTCTTTATTTCTTAAGTCCCAGAAGAGGCATTAATCAGTTCCTCATCCCCCAGCATAAAGACCTATAATGGACAAGTAATTAACCCCCTGCAAAGCTGCAAATGCAGCCATCTCCTCGGGTACGCAAAAAGCTCATGATCCCTCTTTTGATAATTTTGCGACTTCCCAACCAACCAACCTCCAAAAGTTTACTTCAAGGTCAAAGTTTTCTCAGATATTACAAACCTACCAGGTTCAGACAAACGTATGTAAAATGTAAAATGACTGACTTAATCTACTAATGTAAAAAATCTCATAGCTTAAAAATGGCGTAGATAAAGGGACAAATGTGAAAATGACCCGATTCTGCATCACAATATTCAAATTAGTGTGATGCAGCTTTATAATTGTAGATATATGGCAAACAATCTTTCATAGCAATAAAATACCAATTAAAAGAAAGTTCATACAAAAGGTTAATAGCTATAGAAAAAACTCAAACATCAACAATTATATATAACAAAGGGAATCAATATACATCTTGATGATTAGTAAGTTAGCCACGAATAAATGAAATAAATCAGACAAGTTATTCTTTGATGCAAGAATGATAATGATAATGATGATTATAATGGTTTTATAGCGAAATGCATCAAAAAAAGTTTTAAAATAACTTGTCTTATTTATATCATCTTGATAATTAGATCGCATCTACAATGTGTGGTTTGTTAATCTAATTTGAGTGTTTACAATAGACAAAATGTTAAATAACAAAATAAGAACAATAGTAAAGGTTTGATGATAATGTTTTAGTGTAACAGCCTTTTTATTATCAATCGTTTCTATAATCAAAACAACTCAGCCAAACAAGATGTCTTCTTCGATAAATCCTTTAGGAAATGAATTGATGTTTCTCCATTTTTTTTTCAAAATATCTTCTTCTGATCATAACTAAGTGTGCGCGAATTTTACGCCAGACGTTTAATGAAAAATACCTTAACTGAAATGTGCATAATAAAGAATATGGCCGTGTATCAAGTATTAGGGTTCCACAATTGGGAACGTAGAACATGTATAACCATTTCCCATGTCTAAAATTCATTAAAATGACCAAAACTACGAAAACACTCGATTACCTTGAGCTAGGAGAGTTGTTTCAGGATCGAGGTTAAGTTTTTTCATGATAGTATTTGAAACCTAGAACAGAAAAGTACAAAAATACAACCATTTGAATAATTTCTTTTCAAAACGACGATCATATATTCCAATAATAAATATAATGTCAGATAGAACAAGATAATGCAAAAGTTCATCGACAGACATTTAACTTAACTGTTTCAAAACGAAGCGAACTTATGTCTGTCTCAAAATAAGTGACACCTGACACATGTTCATCAATAGTAATTTTGATATCCAAAATTTTCAAATTTCAAAATTTCTTTTTTACCGTGTAGACGCGAAAGACGGAATGAATATTAAAATTACCATTGACGAAAATGTGTCAGGTGTCACTAATTTTGAGACAAACATTAGTTTAAGTTGTAGACAAGTGCGAATGAAAGACAGCCCTGCATTGTTTTGACATATATTGCCTAGAAATTATAGACAAATTTGATATTTGATTGGTTGAAAATTACTACATCAAGATTCTAATTGATTCAAATCAAAATGTAAAAGTTTGATGTTTTGATAAAAGTAGAAAATAACGATAATATTTCAAAGTGAACCAATCAATTTCAACCAATGGAGATGGCAAATTAGATAAAACTTGCATATTTGCAGGCAATCCATCAGAAAAGTTTTAGAAACAAGGAATTTCCTTGAGATGTGAGAGATCTTAAGTTAAGCTTCCAGCATGTAAAACTTCTGTGAGCGACAAGAGAGAGTTCAGAGTGCTTTAATCCATCTAAATTCATAAGCTACATGAGCTACTTCCTTCACTTTCAGTGAGTAAGAGATGGTGAAAGAGCTTTCACACCATCACAAAGTAAAGAATCAGGGCAGGGGGAGACAGGTGCCAACACATTGCCAGGAAGCACAAAGCGACCTTACTACGCATCTGCACGCAATATACAGAAAAGAAGAAATCATATTTTGACTAACGTGCAAAAAGGCTTTGTAAAATTCAGTGTTCAGTAAATTGAAATCCTATCGTGAAATCAGTATAAATTGTGTCATGGATTGCTTTATTGAATCTAATTTCATTCAATTCACTGAAAGTTACTCGTTCCTGTAATTGATCAAGTTAAGTTCCTAATAAGTTGACTATATGCGATATTCTTATGCATATCGAATTAAGCATAGTCAACTTATTAGGAGCTTAACTTGATGAATTACAGGAACGAGTAACTTTCAGTGAATTGAATGAAATTAGATTCAATAAAGCAATCCATGACACTTCTTCGAGGCGAGAAAAAGTAATTAGTCTTTAATAGAATTATAACTGATCAGTTTATAAATAAAATGAATGAAGTGACATATTTGAATGAATCAAGGGGAGACATTCTTGTAAGCTCAGTTATCATTAAAATGTCAATTCGTATGATTCAACTGATCTACGAATATAAAACATGGCTTGACTTATAAGTAACTCTTCACTCGGCTTCAATTTGTCAAATAATTGAAACATGTCAATGCAACCAGTACCGAGGAGAAAATCACTCTAGAAATTGGAAACAAGATTTGTTTTTATGTTCATAATTTTTTGTAATTGTTCTTGGATGTTTTCATTCTTCTTTATTCTTTTTATCTTTCTTGGTCCTCTCTTTCCTCCCTTGTACACAAATGATTATAGGTATGATTTTCTGACCTGAATTTACTTGATTTTCCTGAGCAGGTGGACACCACCTTTGGCGTTGTGAAGTAAACGCACCAATTTCACAGCAGTTACATTAGAATTTAAAATCGACAATAGAGCTTGAAAAATCTTCAAGAATCTTAATAAGTTAAAATTACTTCAAAATGGATAAGACATACCTTCATAAATGTATCTCCGATAATTTTTCTTTTTTCTTCTGGCTGTACGACACTGTGAAGAGGCCCTACTTCAACATTGATTGTATTGTTTCCAATTTTCGTTGGTATGCGAGTCGTTCCATGAAAGAACTGATGACTTTCATCAAATACTAGAAAATAGATAATCAATCAATATATGATATCGGATAACTTTTATCGTTACTGTACAAAGCATTATGGGATTGTTTGGGTGATAATCAACATTCTCATAAAACTGTCATAATTGTTTAAACATTCGATAGGAATGTTAATTCTCACCCATAATGCTTTGCGCGGTAAGTTATCCGTTATCTTTTACTTAACATGCTGCTCTTAATTGCAATTTGGTAGATTGATTTTGGCCGTTTTTCCTCTGCAATTTTCAACTCAGTTTTTAATTTATCGAGGATAAGATCCCCTAGAAAATCTGGTAGAGGGAACATTATATATGATAGTAACTCAAAGAATAAAATTTATAATAATAATAAACAGAAAATTCGATAAACCCACAGAAACTACAAAGATTGTTGAGAAGATTGTGCTTCAGGCAATATTCAAGGATGATGGACCCCCAGGATTTGAATTTTGTGCATAATGCAATTGGAGTGTTAGTCGAGCAACAAGAAAATAAACTTACCGTGTAATTTCAATCCGATATTTTCGAGCGATTCTTTAACTTTCTCACTTTCACTCTTACGTAGAAAGCCATTATCGATGTGAACTGCAACAACACGTTCCTGTCCAATTGCTTTGAAGAGAAGAGCTGTGCAGACCGAAGAATCGACACCACCACTAACTAATGACTACAATTGACAATACAAAAAACAATTAGAAGACCCGAGGAACGTTGGCTGATTTGTTAACAATTTCTAACTGCTAAGTTTCAGTACTTTTCAAACAAATGTTATGGTTAATCTCAGGTTGAGTCTGAAAATCGTTGTTAAAAATAATGTTTTGAGGAAACTCGCAATACTACAATCATGGACAAAATTAATGGAACACATTACAAATATTCCGACAACCCCCCTATCCCCTTACAATGTTGTGTAAAGGGTTGTTTTATACTTTGTCCATGATTGTAGGCCATATTCCCAGAAATCTGTAAATTCATAAAAAAATAAGCATTTAAGCTGAGTAAATTATATATATTTTCTTGTTGTTAAATCGAACATACAAGCGCGTATTCAGTGGTGAAAATTATAGGGACCTAAAGGGATCACTTTTTTTCCAAAACAGGGACCAAAAAGAGACCAAAAATTTCAAAATTTCCATAAAAAAGAGACCTCCAGCAGGAACTCAAAGGAGGAAAAGGAGGAAGGCGATACCGAATAATTTGATTTTGACGAGATTACCAGGTTACAATGTCACCTAAAATTCTTTTTTGAAAAGTCCCTTTGGAAAAAGTTATCGGAGCCGTCAGATTTTTGTTTATTTTCTGAAAGTTTGTCAGATTTTCCGACAATTTTCGTCATTTTCGTCGAAATTTTTGTGTATATTTTTTCTCCATTGCAATTTACACCCCTAAACATAAGTAAGAAAAAAATAAAATCCACTAAAAACAAACACAATGATATCTTAACAAGCAATATAATATACAAAATATAACTTAAAAATAAGATCTATTTTCAATTACTGCCTACAAGCTAACCACAGAACATTACGTTACTCACTATATTATAACACTTATGACACAGCAGTGCTTTTATTCACCGATTATAGTTTGTCTGAACCGGTCTCACCCAGCAATATTAAGCACCCGTTAATGAACGAATATATTTTGCCGAGTGACAGCTAGGAGATTATAGGAGATAATTAAAGAAAGTATTTAGTCTTATGCACACCGAACAATATAATTATAAGCAATAAGTATTCTTCTTACTATCTCTGATATCTTCCAACTATTCTTATTCATGCCCCAGCCACCTAAATTCCAATTTTTTATTTTTGCCTTGTTTTTGCGGTGTCTCGCGGCGTTTTTTGTGACTGAATAATTGTCAATATGAATGATTGTAATTGGCAATAACAGGTAATAATGTGAAAAAGGACTGTTTTAGATTAAAGAAATTTGTTAATCACAAATTATTAGTTCACTCTACTTAAAACGACTAAAAATGCAAGATGAATTTGCTAATAATTTGCTAATAATTCAATTGACATTTTTGCTCTGTTTTTCTGTTTGACAAAAAAGCTTATTTTATGCCTTCTCTAGAATATCCACCTTTGTTCCATAATAACATTATATGATAAGCATTATAATTTGATCATCTCTTCAAAACTTCAAGCATGATCGAGACAGCTGAGCCAAGAATACCTGACTTGTACACAAATATCAAACCGAGAAAAATAATCAGAAAATCTGAGAGAAATTAAACAGCTGCCACCTAAACCATACCAATAAATATAACTAATTATCCCAAACCATGAATAACCAACAACTGCTAGGCCTGGATTTATGACTTGACTTTCGATTAAAGCACACTCACATCCAAGTTTTTGTTTGAGTAACCAAGTAGAGTAGGCTATTGAGTAAGCAAAACTACAATCCGTATAATATTCTGAAACACAATGAAAGTCAAGGTAATCGCGCATTTCTCTTCGTGGGAACAAATTCGTACTATTTTTTTGTTTTTTATGATAGGGTGAAAAAGGACATCTTTACTTTCACGATTTCGTGGTAAAAAACTAATGTTTTGAGGAAACTCTTAAAACTCTTTCAATTCGTGAGAAAGCAGCATGTCAATGTAGAAAGCATACATCCATGTGTTAAATCTGTCACCTTGACAAATCAGCTAACTCAGAGAAAATTATTCTTTTTTGCTTAAAAATACTTGAACATTTGAACATTGGCGTTGCTTATTTTTCTGTCATAAAAAAACTATTAAGGACATGCTTTTCCTGTTCCAAATTGTTCTTTTACGATTGACAAATCAAATCCACCTACCAAAACTTTATTAGTGTCTCCAACTTTTTGTTTGATTTCATCGATACAGGTTGATTCACGAGACTTTAATGAGAAGGATTGCTGTAAACCACAGATCTAAAGGAAACGCACAACCATATTATATTGGTTCATTCAAGTTATGATTCACCCTAGCACACTAGCACGCACAAACGTACCGAGAAACAATAGATAAGCTTAAAAAGACCTTACACAGTCTCTCAGTCATTCTTTTTTGTTTAATATTAAAACTTATTAGAGAACACTGTAACAGTTACACTCGAATCACAGCTCAGTATGCATAATTTGGAAAGAAATGGACAAAAATGCAAATCAAAGTGATCAACAGCCGGAAACAGATTATCACTTACCCCAACGAGGAAATTAAGGAACATTGTTTTTCCAGATGTTGTTAAATCAACTTCAGGATGGAACTGTACACCATATATCTTTTTACTGACATCTTCAATACCTAATAAAATCGAACAGAACAACTATAAATAAAATCATAGTTTCTAGCCCTTTACCGAAGTCTTAATTCCCCTCGTCTCAAGAAAGCCAGTGGTAAAAATCAATTATCACACTCCCTTCGTAATAGAGAATCTGACTTATCAAAACAAAATGCTTAATAAGATATAACTTAGATATCGTGGGAAAAATAATTACTTTAAGGATTAAAATACAGATAACTCACCAACAATCTTTTCTCCACATGTGGCATTTACTTTCATCGATGGGCCAACACTCACGCATGTATCTCCATGGGTCAACAACACATTTTGTTCGGCTTGTAAATTACTAAAAAAGCAATTTCTATCACTCAAAAAAACATAAATTTCTTCAAAATTAGAACTTCAATCAAATTGTAGACGTAAGGCCTCAACTAAGCTAAAATTGAACTTTTGATTTTAGAAGATTTCATGCATGAAAAAAGTTCGTGATAAACACTTTATATTACCTGTACATTGGTGACGTAGTGGAAACCTGTACAACGGCCTCGCCATCCTCCCGACCAACAGATTGTTTAACTTCACCACCACAGTCTCTGTTTATCAACTAAAAGATGGCAAACAAAGATGAAAAACAACTGCTAAAGAATACAACAAATAGACATGGTTAACTCTCTAACCATCTAGCACCATTGGGGATCTAAAATTTTATTATTGATTTCGAATAAATTAGTGAAAAGATTTAAAAAAT